>BQNB010072485.1:0-32423 GCA_026074375.1 Tanacetum coccineum
CAATTTACACAAATACACAATTTACACTATTGAATCTACACACAATCCAATTTACACAACACCACAAAGAAAATATAATAAAGATTTGTGATCTTGAGGAGGAGGAAAGAGATCACTTGATAACAATTCATTTCTAGATGAATACGATTGTTTTTCTCTTGCACTTGATAAAAAGAAGAGAGGAAGAGGAAATTAATCACTTGAAACAAGATCAAGATATGTTAGTGATCAAGATATGTGTTTGAGAAAGAAAGAAAGAAGAGAGAAAAGTAGATCTGAGAAAATTCATGGCAAGAGGTTGTGTTTTTTAGATGGGGTTACGTAGTATTTATAGGAGACAAAAAGAGCCATTACTCTGCTGGAGGTCCCGGTGGTCCCTAATATGTTAGGGGCCTGCCAGGCCTATAAGGGGGCCGCCCGTAGAGTACACTCCTCTTTTTGTCTTTTAGTGGGGAAGGTGTTATCTGTTTTGGAACCTTCCATTTTTTGGGGGAGGGGGGAATCTGATTTTAAATTTATTGTTATACTAAAACATGAATAAATATTTTGTGTATATATATATTTATAAATACACTTTTGTAGAAATGTAAGGTTTAAGAAAAATATTTTCTTGATCACTAATCATGTTTAATGATTTGTTTATCCATACCTTAAGTGATTAATCTTAGAAATAGAATTTTACGATTAGTAATTTATAAACGTCTAATTTTATCGTAAACGTTTTTACATTTTGTTATTATCAAAACATCGAGAGGTCAAATAATATAAATAATATTTTTAGACATTATTTGTATTAACAATCTCCCCCTTTTTGATGATGACAAAATATAAACTCATTTTTTGTAAAAATAAAGTTTTCAACTTATTAATGAGTTTTGATCTATTTCTCCCCCTTTTTGTCGAAGTCAAAAAGGATAATCGTCGAATCATAGAGAGAAATAAATCGACGATGTCAAGACCTCCCCTTGATGTATGTTCCCCCTCGTTTGGGGCACCAAGGGATCAAACTTATGAGAGTATTGCTACAAAACAAAGTGAGAAGTATAAGTGCAAGAATATATTCCCCCTGAATTGTTATTGGATAATGGGACGTGTACGTTATTCAAGGGCTTAGATGAAGGTTGTTATGATCCAAGGGTCAAGATTGAAGATGGATGACGCTCCTTCCCTTCTGGATCCTTCCTCTTCATACTATAAATTGAAGAAGAGATCACACAGAAATGGCATCTAGGAGTAGGAGTAGTATAAGTTAGTATAGAAGTAGTGTAGGTTTATTGCTTTTTTTACAGCTTATTTACTTTAATTGTATTTTCTTTTCAAAGTTATGTAACGTCAATTTTATTAATACAAGTTTATTTTCAGCTTATTCTTAATTCTGTCTTTGTAATCCTGTTTCTACTTCAATGCTTAATCATGTTTTATGAAAGTTCATAAGCTCTTCTACTTTTAAAATCAGTACTAAATCTCCATTTAATAGCTTGTTTCATTTAAAATCAATTCTAAATGACAATGCTTTACTGGAATGCTTTTTGGATGATAAGCCGAATTTGGATGGGCTTATAGACCTTACTAGCTTGTGAAAACAAGCTAGAGCTTGTTGATAAGCTCTTTTGAGTATTTACATCCTTGTTTTGAGCAAAGGATCAAGTAAGTTTCACCTTTCACTTTTATGCTTATTTACTGTTTTGCTTATTTACTGTTTTGCTTATTTACTGCTTATTTTTGCTTATGCTTTGCTTATTTATGCTTATTTAGTCTATTGTTAGCTTATTGCATCTAGTTTATTGTTTTAATATTGTTTAATTTGAGATTCCATGAAAACTGTCCAAAAATAGTCAAAGTAGCTTATTTAGTTTAGCTTTTTGATAAATGCTTATTTTTCATATATTTTTGCTTATTTGCTTTTTATTATCTTAGTTCTCAATCTGTTAATGCACCTTAAAGCTTTTTAGAGTATGTTTTAGTTTAAATTTAGCTTTTCATAATCTTAAAGGGGTGTTTGGCGTTAAGACTGCTTGTGTAGCTTTTAGGTGCCAAAATAGATTAAGTTTTAATTAAGTTTTAAAAAAAGTTTTCATAAGCTCAAAGATAGATTTGTCAAGTTTTGAAGTTTGGTTTTTCAAATCTTCTAGTTTAGAACATGTCATGCATGTAAACTGTTTTACTTTAAGTTTGTAGCCTTCTTAGTAGTTTAATTAGCTTAAGTTTAGTGTCATTTTGCTTATTGAGTTATGGATTCAATCTGTTTTAAGTTTTCTTAAATTAGTTTTGCTTTTTGAGTCTTTAAAAAATAAGTTTAACTTTGACTTAAAAGCCAAAAATAGTAGTGTGTCTGTCATGTTAATGTGCCCTTTTTCTAGCTTAATTCTTTTTCTATATGCGTAATCCTAGCTTATTTATGTTCTTTGGTTTCCACTCTCTATCTGTCTCTTTGATTTAGCTTTGTCCTTTTTCTTATTAGGTCAATAAGTTAATCCAATAAGTGTACCTAAAGTTCTTTTTATTCTGTCTTTTTGTCCTCTGCCTTAAAGTTTTAAGGTCTGTTTAGCTTATTGCATTAGCTTTTCTCTAAGTTTTTATAGCTTAATTAGTTTAGGATTAGAATCTATTCTAAGCTATTCATGTTAACTTATAGCTTATTAAGTCCAAAAAGCTAATCAAACTTTAGTTAAATAGTCAAGTGAGCTTTTAAGCTAACTGTCATTTTGCTTTTTGCTTTTCTAGCTTATTTCTTAGGCTTATTTGCTTATGTTTAGCTTATTTGTGTCTTTTGGGTATAGGGGGGTGTTCATCAGTTTTTAAGTTTTTTGCTTTTACTTAGTGCTTATTTGTTCAAGTTCTTAGCTTAAAAGTTAGTGATAAGTCTTTTTCATAGAGATTTTAAGGTCTGTTGTCTTTAAGCCTTTTCATAGTTTTCTAGCTTATTTTGTAAGCTTATTTTTAGTTTTTAGTGCTAATGAGGTCTAGGTTAATATCTGTTTTTAGCTTATTTCTTAGGCTTATTTGCTTATGTTTAGCTTATTTGTGTCTTTTGGGTATAGATGTTCATCTGTTTTTAGTTATTAGCTTTTACTTAGTGCTTATTTGTTCAAGTTCTTAGCTTAAAAGTTAGTGATAAGTCTTTTTCATAAGAGATTTTAAGGTATGTGTCTTTAATCCTTTTCATAGTTTTCTAGCTTATTTTGTTAGCTTATTTTTAGTTTTTAGTGCTAATGAGGTCTAGGTTAATATCCGTTTTTAGCTTATTTGACCTTTTTTTGCTTATTGAGTCCTTGAATGTCCAATCAGTTTTAGCTTAATTTCATATAAGCTTCAAAGGGCAATCTGTCATTTTAAAATGCTTTTCCCAAGCTTATAAACAAGCTTAAGCTATAAGTCTCTTTATTAAAAGTGCTTATTTCTACTTGTACTTTAGCTTTTTCAAATAAAAAATAAAATGTTTTTGCAAAAAGGAAGTCACAGGGTTCGAACTTGTGACCTCCCCTTCACACACACACGTACCTTACCAACTGCCCTGGGGTCTTTTTCAGTTATACCATTACACCATTTAATATTTAACATTTATATCCTATATTTTAGTCTCGTACTTATTAGGCTATTTGCTTTTTTACTGTTATTCTTTCTGCCTGATTTATAGTTTTCATTTTTTCATAGATTTTAAATAGGTTGAAGTTTTTTCATAATTTTTCCAGAATTTTAATAATTAGTTTACTATTTTTAATATTTAATTTAGATTAAATCTGTTTTTAATTCATAAAAATATAAATAAAAGTCAAAAAAATATAATTCTTTTTTTTAAAATTATTTTTTATCATTTAGGACTGTTAGAAATTAAATTTACATTTTTAGGGTTAAAATTTGATAATTTAGGTTTTAGTCGCGTTCTTTAAATTCCCGTTATCATTTTAATGCTTAATGTTTTAATTGTGCCTTTTTAAATTAGCGTGCCTTAAATTTACTTTTCATTTGCGTTATTAGAATTAGAAACCAAACCCAAATCTTTTATGATAATCAAGCTCGATTCCCGACATAATCGTGAATTTCCATTCACCTCTCACCAAGGAGAACGATACCCGTGTTGATTACTTATTATTATTTTCTAAGAATAATTTGTATGATACTTTGCTTACGTATATGTATATGTATTATATATATATATATATATATATATAAAATATTTGAGGGTTATTTGTTTGATACGTATATAGACGAACATCAAAATGGCGCCGCTGCCGGGGAGAGGTGTAGCGATTTTTACGGATTTGTTTGTGTTCGAGCCTTGAAGGTCCTTTCCCCGTGAAAGTTTTCGTTTTATTTTATATAAAAATACAAAAATATTTTACACTTCTATTCTTATTTTCTTTTATTTTAATATTGAAAATAACCGTTTGTTAATTGTCGTTTCGGCTCTTCTTTAGTAAACAAACTATAAGAGAGGTATAAGGAGGGCCGATCCTACGAACTTCGACCCAAAAAGAGAAGATTTTTAAAAAGCTTCACGCCTACCCACTCCTCCGCTTCTTTGTGCGTTTTCTAGAGAGCTACCGTGCACTTTTGTTCATTTCGGTTTCCAAAAATATTTTTCTTACTTATTTTTCTTATTTTCTTTTTCCATATGTATTTTTGAAAAATCTATTAATATTATTCTCTATCCTCTTATTTCGATTAATTTCTTTATTATCTTTAACCATTCCTATCCAATAATTCTTCAACATGTCTTGGTTTTCAAGATGCTCGAGGTGTGGAGGTCCGTTTAACGGTGGAAATTGTCGGCATTGTACCAATGTGAGTTTCGGAAATGAGCCCGTCTATGACTCTAATCCAAATTCTTATAACCAAACTCCTAATTTTTCTAACCAACCTTCACAACCCCTAACATATTCGTTCAATCAATTTCATTGTTTTCATTGTAAAGATCCGTTAGAAGATGGTGTACGTGTTCAACGGTGTACATGTATGAGGTGTGGAAATTATCTTGGAAAAGGATTTTGTTCATTTTGCAATTCTGAAACTGGAAATTCATTCGTTAATGATTCAAATCTGAATTCTTTCAATGATCCTCCAAATGTTTTCACCCACCCTCCACAACCCCAGTACGAATCATACTCGTGCGAGTTATGTGGGAACGATTCTCATTATGGTTATGATTGTCCACCACGATTCCCGCTTGTCTATGAGCAGGAACCGAGCTACAATCAAAACTTTAGTGATAATTATTATCCATAAAACTCACCGAGTTTTTCACAATAATATCTTAATTATGAAAACTGTGGGGGTCCTCATGAAAGTTTTCAATGTCAACCGATGAATCAAAACCACTTTGAGCATAATTCTAACTATTTTGGTTTTGATCCAACCCCTGCAGTATTCCATAAATCATCAAGAAGACCTTAATCAGCAAGGGATAAGTGATGTGCACGATAGATGGGATAGATTTGAATGATCATTTAGAATGAACATGTTCAACATGATACAATAATGTTGTGGAAATGTTTCTTCAACAAAAGCAGGCGGCTAGCATCGATCAATCACCTTTTCAAGAAATGAGTATCCAAGATATGGAGGATCTTAAGCAGCATTATTTAGATGAAATGTTAAGTTTAAGTAATGACTTATAGATTAAAGATTATCGTAATGAGAAATTTAATATTCGTTTTAAAAGGGAATGTGAAAGTATGATTAATGAGCTTAAAGGTAAATTCAATGGAATAAGTATTGAGATTAATAAAAAGAAAGAGCTTCAGCAACTAGAGCAGGCGGCTAAATGTAGTAATTACTACCGAGCCTTCACGACGTTTCAATTATTTTTATGATGACGATGACGAGGAAAGTTCTATTCCTTTGATAGATATTATTTATGAACTTCCTCTGTAAGTTGCAATCACACCCGACTCACCGATTATGGACTCTCTCATCATAGGGGATGAGGCTCTTAGCACTATTCCTGAAAAGGAATCGGACGAACTCATAAAGTCTAGTGTTGAGGACCTTGTCCCAATCCCAAGTGAGTCCGAGGATACTTCCGAGAGTGATAGTGATTGTGATTTATCATTTTGTGATGATTTATCTCCCATTAACGTTTATGAGGAAAAATCCGCGACTTTATCTAACCCTCTTCTCGATTCAAATGACAATTTTACCTCTAGTGATGACGAGTCGCTATCCGATGAGGACGTTCGAATAAGGAAACATTTTAAAAATTTAATCGAACCCTCTTTTCGAATTCGATGACGAATACATCTCTAGTGACGTAAATCCTCTTTTTGATGAGGTGTTAGAGAACATCGAGAGTAAGGACTCTTATGTTTCTAACCTTGATGAGTCGGCTTTGTTAGTCACGCCTCTTTTTGATGTTAATGAGGATGAGTGTTTCGACCCGAGAGGCGATATTGATGAGATCGATGCTTTTCTAGATATTAATATTTCTACGGATATTAAAAACGGTTATCATGATTCGAAGGGAGATATACTCTATCTTGAGAGCTTGCTTAGTAATGATACTATACTTAGTCTCCCTTCGAAGGTGTTCCTTGATCATGACCCGAGGAGTTTAAGTGATATTAATGATTTGAAGATTATGGTCAAAGTTTTCGACCCCGGGATTCATGAGAAAAAATTTTCTCCTACATATGTGAGCTTACCCTTTGAGGATCGCCATTATCTTTCCTTTACATATGTTATCCGAATTTTTCTTCCTTATTTCACCTATCCGGTGGATTCTTCTTTTCCTCTCCCTACAGTGAGTGAGGTTATCATTTTTGGAACACCGGCATCATCTGCTTTTATTTTTCTTCTCAAAACCGGTGGGTGGATATGTATGTTACGATGGATAGTTTGCTCTTCCACTTGTTTCGTTCCTAATATCACGATGATATAGGGAGAGTCAAGCTAGAGACTCGCACAAAAACAAGCGCTTCGTGGGTGGCAACCCATGCTTATCCCTAGTAGTAGTATATTAATTGTGACAACCGGCAATTTTCGGAATTTTAAATGACTATTTTACCCTTTGATTTTTCGGGACTGATTTGACTTTAGACCGTTTGACCTTTTTATTTACAAGTAAAAACAATTACCGCGTAACCGGTAAAATTTTCGGAACATATTTTAAATAATAAATCATATTTATTATTACATCTCTCATGGGCAAATTAATTTTTTTTTACTTATTTAACTTGAAAACGAAAAGATATATGTTATTTCTAAGTAGATTTATCGAAAACGACCCGCTAGATCACGTTTTCACAACTCGGACTCTAAAACAATTTGATGTAAAACGACATTCCAAACAACCTTTTAGTTTTGACCGAGACTCGAAAACAGTCAGAAAGTGACTGAAATGCCCTTGCAAGATTATAGAAACAAGAAAATAATTAAATTATATTTAATTAACATTTTTATTAAATAAAAAAATATATTAATAAATTTTCTATTTTATTCAGTAACGTTTGTTGAAGACGCAAATATTCAAGTAAAAGATCATTTTACGGACAAAGTTTATCGGAAATAAACAAATAAATAATAAACGTTTTAAATAAATTTTATAAAACGTTTATGAAAATTAGTCGAGTGAATACTCGTTTTTATAGGAAAAATTATTTGGAAAACAATGGCGTAAGTTTCGTGTCTTGAATCGACCGTTAACTAGTTCAAACGAGTCCCGGACCAATAGTTATCAAAACTATATTAAAAACTTACAAAATCAACCATAAACTATTATTCACTTTCTATTTTCATTTTAAACTTATATATATATAATATTATATTAGTCTATATACTATATTTATGTTTTCACATTTAAACAAAATACACACACACAATGAACACTCTATTCTCTCTCCCTTCATCTTTTTCGGCGGTCTTTCTTTTTTTTTTTTCTTAGCCGCCGCCGCACGGATTCTGCCGTCCGGGCCACACGACAGCCGCCGGCAGTCGAAAATACACTCTTTTCCGGCGGACTTTTACAGGTTCTCGAATCCTCAAAATTACTCCCATCATCCGATCTCTGATCCTCACCATAACCGCGGCCTCGCGCACGCCGCTACCCACCCTTTTTTTTCGGCCGACGATCAGCTACCACCACAACGACCAACACCAGGTTGATGCGTTCGGTTTAATGTAAAACAGTAGCGGGGTCCGTTTGGTTGTTTTTGCAACCTAGGGTGTGTTGGTTGGATTTCGGGCACACAAGAGGTGAGGTCTAGGTATCGGGTCAGGCCACCGAATAGGGTGTAGTTTGGGTTGTCTCAGCCACAAGGGGTGAGATTTGTTTTATAAAAATAGCTCCAAGAGGTGCGTTTGCTGTATTTAGCACCGAATCGGGTGCGTTTGGTTCAGATAGTTTAGTCAGATAGGGTGTTCGTTTGGTTTGTAAAATATTAAAGGTGTGTTTGGTTTGGTCGAAACAGCCCAAGGAGGGCGTTTGGTTTGGGTTAATAGTCATTAGGAGCGTTTGGCTGGATGTGGAGAGCCAAAAGGGTGCACCCTGTTTGGTAACATGGCACGTAACAAGGGGAGATTTTTGGATTTAAGAAATGCACAACTAATGGTGCGTTTGGGGGTGCAGAAAAAACTGGTAAATTAGGGTGCGTTTGGGGATAGTGATTAAAAAGTTAGGGTGCCATTTGGTTTAGCAGAAATCCGTTGTTTAATAGGGGTGTTTGGTTTGAGGAAAAACCGTATAGGGTGTGTTTAGGTGAGCTGAAACAACCCTTATGTTGCGTTTTGGATTTATATAAATCGGTTAATAAATATATCGCAAGATTTATAAAAATAAAACCGGATTAAATGGTGGTTAATGGTTAAATAAATGTAATAATAATTATTTTGTTTAGTTTAGATTATAATATACATTAAGTTACTATTTATTATTTATATATTTACTTTTTAATTTATATATATATAATTATAATATATATACATATATTTATATTTTTATATATTTTATAATTTAATATATATATATATATTTAAAAACATGAGGATATTGCAACACGGTTTGTTTGGAAAGTAGAAAAGCATTAGATTTCATAAATATGAGAAACGTTATATAAACGGAAAGATCATGACGAAACTTATATAAATTTGTATATTTAGTAATGTTTTACCAAAACTTTTATTATTTTAGAACCCAGTAAAAGAGACTAAGTTATATTTTTAAAGATATATTAAATTATAACTATACAATAACCTGACAACGAACGAAAACTATACTTTTACAAATGAGGCAACATTTTTAGCTACGATCCGTCAATAAGACGAAATATTAATTTATAAAATATTATTTTATAAATTCCTGACTAGAAGGTAAAATCATAACTTTTGTAAAAGCTTTACAAACATCGGTCGTTTAATTCGTAACTTTAAGACGTGTGTCTACTTTTATGCAAGGACTTTTTGTTAATTAAATTGGTGTCGAAATATTTGGTTTTGATTATTTACTCACACTTTTTATATAATACTTGCAAAGCATTATATACGTCACATTAATCTTTGGATTGTTTGTCTTTGTTATATAATTCACGGTATGAGTTATATAAGGGTTGTTTTTCATATGTAATATATACATAATATATTACATACTTTGCGTTTACTTTTTGATTTATTTTATTTAACCAACCACCAAATTATTACAACTTTAAAGCTAAATCTTTTATCAACGTGTCGCGTTGACGTAACCATTCATCGGAAAACCCAAATACCTTACCCTAGGCTAGTGGGTCTTAGCTGTTAAGATAAGCTGTAACTTCTTGATCGAGCCGTTCTGGTTTTCCGTTTGTGCTTTGCTTAATATGTGCATCTCTGCCAGATCGTTCTTCATCATCAATGTGAGTTCATAGCCTCACCTTTTCTTTTTTAATGTTTTTCATAAACTGTTTTCGGGGTGAGAATACGTGCTCGTTTTACTACATAAACTTATTGATTTCTATACGTAAGCGTTACCTGACTATTTTTACTAAAGCTTGATTTGTTTACTACATGATTTGAGATCGTTGAATACCTATATTTGAAATCGTGAATTTTGGACTTGATTGTTTTACTATGGACACAAGTGTTTTAAACTGTATGCTATCCAGATTGTTGCCTGAATATTATTGCATAAGTTACCATACTGCCATCTAAGTCCCCTTTTAATCATGATAGTCAGTTGCTAATGTAGTGAGCGCGAGTGTTGTGGATAGATCTATCGGGACTGACAATCCCTACCTGGAATTTTTGGTCACAAGTTGGCCATGGTGATTTAAATTTTGAGGAAATCTTTTGGGGTGTTTGGCAGAACATCCTACATTTATTAGGGGCACAAACAGTTAAGGCTTCGGGGTCATGAGCTTAGTGCAATAATACCTATTTCAGACCATGAAATACGTACATGGTTTGCCATTCTTTGTTTTGGACTTCGGAATACGTACTTAGTCCACTATTTCTTAAATCTTGTGGTCCACTAAACTGTTTGATACTACGCATTTCTTGACTTTTTGTTCCATACTTAGATTTCAGAAAAATAGTACTTTGTTTAATCGTAACACTTCTTTTTTTTCTACTGAAATTTATTACTTTAATTATTTCAACACTGATTTTACTTTAACTATGAATTACACCAACAATTATTGTTGACGTGTTAGCATGTAGGTTCTCAGGTTACTAATTTTGGGCTAGGGCCAGCAGCATCGGGTGCATTTGAGCAAGGCGCGGATATTTTTTGAAGACTTAATAACTTGTAGTACATTTGACAAAATTTTGACAATGTTTTCTAATACATTATAAATGGAACCTGTGTAACTTTGACATTTTTACTAAATTGAATGTGATATTTTATTAAACGTCTCTTTTGAGGTCATTTTATGTAACTTGTGAGTATGGACTATGAAGTAGCACCCCAAGTGGTATTTTACTGCGTTGTGATTTTTAGGGGTGTTACATTAATATAATATTTATTAATAAGTGTGATGAGAGGAGGCTCGCCTCTTCCTTTCTCGTGTTTCGTGTTTTGTGTTTTATGTCCAAGATTGCCCGGATTATGAAGACTCTCGTGCTTATGGTTTTGTCCATCGTTCACTCGATCTTCTATCCTTAGCATGCTTTTTCATGGGAATCCAATATCATAGATCTTATTGATTTAACGTTATCATTTTAGCATAATTATTATAACGGTTTAGTATTTGCGTTAGAGACCCCTTAATATTTGGATTATGCCTTGAAATTAATATGGGGGTGATAGTCTCACATTGAGGATAATCTATAGTTCTAGTATAGGGGGATCTTTTGATTCGATCTTACTTGCATTTTCCTTGTCTTCACGTAACCCCGTTTTTCCACCAAAAATATGTGAAAATATACCAATTTTTTTTTTTCAAAAATAGAATAAGTGTTTTGACACGTAGTTTTGTCTTTTTAAGTATGTTGCGCTCTAGCTTGCCCCTTAACTTATATAAATTTAAGCTTTTGCTAGTCTTTTATACAAGAAGCTTTAAAAAGCGAATTCTAGCTTGAAAGAGCCAAGAGTTTGCAAGTTTCCATGATAGACTTTAAATGCAAAGCATGTTTTATTAGTCTAAGCATTCACGGATCTTTTTATTAAAGATTTTAAATTTGCGAAGAAAGAAAAATGATAGAGTTGAATATAAGTTAAGATGCGAAACGTAGAGTAGTTGGATCTCTTTAGAGCTCATAGAGGTTAATTGTGGCTTTTTGCTCCCACCAGCTTAATTAACGTTATATAATTGTTGAATAAATAAAGTTTTTTACTTAGGTTTTTGCCGATTCTTAGGTTTAAGTCACTTCGTAGAGATCCTTCTGGTGAAAGTAAGGTACAGCATCCGAGGTTTTTTCAGTGTTGTGAGGAAATTAGGCTACGATTCATGGGGCTCCGCTTACCGTTGTCTAGGTAGTTAAAAGACCACAAGACTTGAAATTTGGCTATAATAATAATAGTTATGTAATAAATCGAAGCCAAAATAAGACCACTACCTCTTGCCGGCTCACAACCGATGTAGTAGTCGTTTAAAGGGTGGAGGTAATAATAATAATAAAAACTGTGGGCTGATAAAAGTTTACTGTCTCTTGCCGGCTCACATCCGCTGTGACATTCTTCTAAATAAGGCACATAGTAATAATCCGAGACTGATAAAAGTTTGGTGTATCTTGCTGGCTATTCAACCAGTGTTGAGACTTCTAAAAGGTCGAGGAAATCACCGAGGTCGAAATAAGACTCCTGGACCATGGTCGGCTCGCATACCGATGTGGCAGTTGTTTAAAGGACCGAGGTTTAATAATGTTGCAATAATAAAGCCAAATTTCGACTCTGGGGTTATCGAAATAAAGCCTCCGTCTTTAGACTGGTAGTTGAGTTGTTTCGGATGAAATAAAAAGGATAACCCCGTAATCATGCGAAATTAGAACCTTAATATGGACCTTATTCTCACCATATCTTCTCTTTAGGAAATGATTTCAAACTAATTGTGGTCTAAACTAGGTTTTACTTTATGTGAATAAGACTTTAATTTATTTGTCACCAATAATGATAATAAAATCTTTAGAAGATTTAGGAATAAGGGAGCGGAAAGTAGCTATACATTCACAATTAGCATTTATGAGTAGTGTTAACGTTTTAACTTGTATTTAATAATGATTTCGTGTGTTAGTTGGTTTGGGGAGGGAAAATCAAGGGACCGATGAATTTATCTTTTTAGTGTTTCTTGCTTCGTGAAGTATGTTATGGATGAATGATAATAACAAATGCATAAAAGTGATAAAACGAGGGGCTTTTCAAAACTAATGATTTCTTAATTCCCTTAGATGAACACCTTAGCTACTTTTCAAGGTAATTAGTCTAAGGGGGTTGAAATTTTTGGTTTTCTAAGTATGCTTATGTCATTGCGTGAGGACACGGCAATAGTTTAGTGATATTCGTCAAATACAACCCTCTTAATATATATAAATATCTTACATATATTATACGTATGCTCTAAAGTATCATACCATTTCTCTTAGGAAAGAATTATATGTATTTAACTGGTATCGTTCTCCTTTGGTGAGAGGTGAATAGAAACTTACGGGTATGTAGGGAATCGAGCTTGAATGTCATAAAAGATTTGATTTTGGATTCTATTTCTACTAATGAAAATGCAAAAACATATAGCAAGTAAACAAATAAAGACAATTACGAATTAAGACAAAAACGCTAACGGGAATTTAAAAATGCGACAAGTAATCAAAATTTAACCCTAAAAATGTTTTTTTTATTTTTTATAAATCCTAAATGACTAAAAATAATTTTAGAAAAAAGAATTATTTTTTTTTTATTTTTTTTATTTATTATGAATTAAAAACACTTTTAATCTAAATTAAACATTAAAAATGTTAAACTAATTATAAAAATTCTAAAAAAATTACAATAAATACTTTTAACTATTACTACTACAGGAAAAATAAAACTAGAAAATAAGCCCTAATCTATAAGCTGTAAATTAAGCAAATAAGACAATTAAGCAAAACTGGAAAGACCCCCTTATAAATAAACTGGCCCAAAGGTCTTATGAAGAAGACCCAAGAGCGCAGTAGTAAGAGAGTGTGTGTGTAAAGCTAAGGCCGCAGGTTCAAGTCCTGACCCTTAGTTTTTTTTTGCACTTATTTTTATTTTTGTAAACCTTTTGGAAAAACTTAAAGAACACATTAAAATAAGCAATATTTATAACTAGAACTTTTTATGAAACTTAATATTAAGCTCAGAATAAGCACTTAAAGATGACAGTTTTAAAGAAAACTTACTAATTGACTTATAAGCAAAACTGTTTGGAGTTTTAGGACAAGATAAGCAAAAGAAAAAACTAAATAAGCTAAAATCATGCTTACTATTTATACTTAATAAGCACTAAGACCAAAAATAAGCTACATTATAAGCTAAGAAACTCAAGAAGACAGTAGCACTTAAACAGACAAAAAGGGGTAAACCACCACATTATAAGCTATCTTTAAGGACTAATAAGCAAAAGAAATAAGCTACAAGCTAAAAAAAAAAGGTGAACTATTGACTCTAGGTATTTAGGGCAAAAATAAGCTAACTTATTAAACTGAAAGTCACCTAAAAAGCTAAAAGACAAATAACATTTAAACAGATTTAAAGGACATTTGACAAACATTTAAGCTAAAATAAAAGTTAAATAAGCCAAAGGGACAAGCTAAATAACCTAAAATAGATAAAGACCTCTATTCTAAGAACACAAATAAGCAAGATTTAAGCAAGTTGATATGCTAGATAAAGGACTTGAAATGTGATAGATACTACTACTTCTATCAGGACTTTTTGAAATGAGATGACACTTTTTAAACTTAAAAATAAGACTCTAAAGCTAAAATGACAAACTAAAAACTGAAAACAGATTTAGCCTAATCTGCAATAAGCTAATGCCAGCAAAACTAACATTTAATCGAGCTATAAATTGACATTAACCTTCTTCTGCTTAATTAATACCTGAAAAACATAGTTTCTCTTTGACCATTTTGACAATTGGCTTCAAATAACTAAACCTAAACTAAAACAGATTCATTATGATAAATTTTGAGCCAAATCGAGCTTGAAAATAATACCTTATTTGCATATTAAAGGACTTAGCTGAATAAGGCTTATTAGGACACTAAAAGAATGACATATTCAAAATTCTTATGAAATAGACTTGAAAACTTAGTTAAACTAATATTAAACTTACTACACTTAATTCTAAGACTTATTATGAGCTTATTAAACCTAATATAATGACCAAAATTAGCACAAGCAGTTTTAACTGCTTATGCCAAACACCCCTTTAAAATCCTTAAGTCTAGATTTAAGCTAAAACAGATTCATATATATAACACCCCCATTTTTGACATATAGCAGCGGAAGCTAATATGGGGTATTATTTCATAGTACACCAGTCATAATCATAGAAAATGACTCAAAAGAGACGTTTTTAAAAGATAAGTTATCATTCATTATTTCATCAGAGTTTTTACAAACAGAGGTCCCAAAATCTACATGAAAACATAAAGTTTGAATTATAACAGTTTAGCCATCTTCAAGTCCGTGCCACTCCGTGCCATAAGATGGTCAGTTACCTGAGATAAACTTACTAAAAAGTCAACACAAAGGTTGAGTGAAATTCATAGGTTTATGTTAAACAGTTTGAATACAAGTCAATAGTGGGTTACGTTGTTATACACCCATAAGTGTAATAATTGCAATAAGTATAATTATTATAGAATACAGTTTTATTTCCCTAAGATCATGACACCGGGTCTTGAGATATTAAGTAAACACAAGTAGTTGCCCCATTGGGTGCCTTTGCCCAAAACCACTCACATAGTGAGTCAAATGAAGTGTGTTTGGTTACCAGAAAGTATAGGTACACCAACGGGGAAGCTCAGTCCCAAATAGATATATTCACAGCATTGGCTTACTCCGAAAAAGTATTAAACGGTTTCATCATAGTAGTCTTATTGGCAAAAGTAAGGACTTATGTATATAAGTATTTAGGATTGCATACAGTTAGATAAAATTCTCGTTATATTCAGGGTTTTATAAACATGTATCCCCTCACGGGTTTTGATAAAAAATAGAAAGATTTAAAATGCGAGGCTATGAACTCACCTTAACAGGGGAAATCTGATTGATGGCAAAAGTATATCAAGTGAAAGTAACGGCTTCGTCACACAACATGGGGTAATATGTCAAGTCTAAGTTTGATTGTTTATGTTTCACAACTTTATAGAGTTTAACATTTATATTTGATTTATTAGTTTATGGACAGTTATTTATCCTCTGTTTGGGGGATATCATATCCAGAGCCCTGTATTATCGTTTGAGGAGCCAGGGCACTTTAAATCGTAAAACCAGCAAACTTATCAAAACAAATACCCAAATGGGACCCCTCACATGAAATTCCCTAGTATCGTGATACGATAAGATTTTAAGTTTCTTTAAAAGTTAGTCGGTAATAAATTACGTTAATTATATAACGTAATTGTTTTATAATGCGTCGATCGTTGATAATAAAATATACGAAATTGTGAAGGGTTTTAATTAAAATTGAGATTTTATAAGATTAATATATATTATTTAGAACTTTATATTAAAATATGTATCTTTTATATTTTTAAGTTTGAAAAATAGCTAATATATTCTCTTGCTTTATAACTTTTACAAGTTTAGTCCTTTATATATAAAGTATATAATTTAAAATTTTAACTTTAGAACTTGGCAAAATAGGTCCTTATAGTTATAACTTTAGAATAATGACATTTTCAGCACCTCTAGTTATAAATTTCAGAAATTTATGATATATACCCCTAATACATTTGCAAAACAAGTCCAAAAAGCCATGCAAGCTTATTTTAGGGTTCCAAATGATATTTGCAGGTTATATCTTATTAAAATAAGCTAAAATAAGATGTTCTAATGTAATAAAAGTTTAGAAAAAGGATTTGTTAGCTAGAAAATCAAAACGGGTCATTTTTAGGGTTTTAACCAAAAAACGCATGGGTTTGTGGATTCAAGGCTTTAAAAAGAGTTCATATATGATCTTAAGAGTATTATGAACATTATAATACAGATTATAAGCTTATTGAACAAGATTTTGAGCTTACTTGAGCTAAAATTGGTCGAAATGGGGTTTTCGGGTTCGTACACCTAGTAATGACTTCAAGTTTTCTTTTCTCTTATTTCTTGGCTTCTATTCTGGGCATGGCTTCACTGATACTTATTGATTGCTTTAAGACTCAATTGTTGTTTTTTATTGAGTTTTGAGGTATGTTTGAATGGTTTGGGGCTATTTGTAGGGCTCGAATGAGCCTTTGTGCATAAGTTTTCTTGGTGTGGTGTCCAAGTGTTGTAGATAGATGACTATTAGAAGCTAGGAATGAGTATTGAGGGCTATAGAGGTGTAGCAATGCAAGGTGGAAGGTTGTGGGAGGTTCGGCTATATGAGTGAAAGGACGGTATTGAGACTAATTTGGGTGGACCAAGGGAGGTGATGGAGCTACTTTGGGAGGCTGCTTGGTGACATGGTGGTGATGTCATAGAGGTGGTAGGATGCTAGCTTGGCTAAATAAGGGTTAAAAATGGATAAAAAGGGGTGTCAGGTTCATTTTATTTTGGGTTAGGGTTTTTAGGTTTTAATTCGTGGATTAGTGTTAGGTTTAGAGATAGATTAGGGTTTAAGATTAAGGTTTATAGCTAGGATTAGGGTTAGGATTAAGGATTAAGGTTTAGGATTTAGTTTTAAGGTTTAAAGTGTAATTAGGGTTTTAGGGTTTTATTTAGGGTTTAGGGTTTTTAAAACGTGTATTATGGTTTAGGATTAGGGTAATTAGGGTTTACATGTTTTGTATTAGGAGCTTGTAACGTGTGTTTAAAATATGATATAAAATCCTTAAGAAGAATGGAGGGAAAATGGCAAAGTTTGAATTCGTGCTTTGATGATTTGTACATTGAGCTTTAGAAAGTTGTAACTTGATTTAGGAGGGAAAAGATATTCAAATGTTATGTATTGATACTTGTACACATGCTTTAGGGGCTTGCACATTCATTTTATATGTATAAATTACATATAATTTAGGTTTTGATATAAACGTTAACGTTTGATGCTTATTTTGAAATAACATTTTAAAAAGTACGTTAAATGGAGAATGTACTTGGTAAAATGATATTAAGATATAGACTTGACATATTAGGATGTTTACATGATATAAACATAGATATAGATCTGCAATGGTGGACGGTTGCGTCGAGACTCGTTTTACTTTAGAGATGCTAGTTACGTTGCATAATGAGATAAGCAAAAATTTCTCCATTAAAAAAGGTTGGTATTATATATAATAGATGGATATAACTGTGCATCTAAATTTAATATATGGATAATTACATTGATGAAAATTACGGGTTGTTATAGTCTCCTAACCTAAAAGAAATCTCATCCTGAGATTTAGTTGGATGCCGGAGTGATGTTTGAAAATAGATGTGGATACTTGGCACGAATTTGATCTTCGCGTTCCTACGTAAATTGTGGTCCTCTTTTTGGTTCCATCTTACCTTTACTATAGGATATGACTTTGCTTTATTTTTGCTTGATTCTAGATCCTGATTCCTCTTGGTTTCTTTACCATAAAGTTAATTTTTGTCATCAAGCCGAAGCTCTTTCATTAGAATGACAAAGGATTCGTCAAATAAGCATTTCTTTAGATTAGAAACGTGAAAAGTACTGCGGACATTATTGAGCTCTTCAGGAAGCTCAAGTTTATATACCACTGGGCCAATCCATTCAAGGATTTTGAAAGGTCCAATGTACTGGGGGTTAAGCTTTCCTCGTTTTCCAAATTGGATGACACCTTTACGAAGTGACACTTTTAACATAACACGATCTCCAACTTGAAATTCTAATAGGTTTCGTTATATATTGGCCTATCTCTCTGTCCGGTCTATTGCAGCATGCAGCTTTGTCGAATTTGCACTATTCTTTTTAGTAGTTTCATGGTTAATTCTGGTACATGTAAGTTAAACATCTCCAACTTGGACGGCAACAGGTGAGTGCACTTTGACCATAAAGTGCACTCAAATGGTGCTGCTCTTAATAAATGGCTTAGGTAATGTTATTGTATGAAAATTCTACTAACGGTACGTGTTTTTCCTATCCTTTTCCAAAATCTATAACACAGGCTCGAAGCATGTCTTCAAGTGTTTGGATGGTTCTTTCACTTTGCCCATCAGTTTCGGGATGATATTTCGTACACATGTCTAATTGAGTACCTAAAGCAGTTTGTAATGATTGCCAAAATCTAGATGTGAAATGACTGTCATGATCCGAGATGATAGATATTGGCACTCCATGCCGGGAGACTATTTCCTTTATGTACAATCTTGTAAGGGTTTCATACTATCTGTCTCTCGGGTAGGGATGAAATGTGCGGATTTGGTGAGGCGATCAACAATGACCCAGATTGTGTCATGTCCGTTTGAGGTTTTGGGTAGTTTTGTGATGAAATCCATTGTTATTCTCTCCCACTTCCACACAGGAATCTCCGGTTATACCAGTAAGCTGGATGGCTTTTAAATTTGGTTTTTTACTATAGAGCATGTTAAAAAACATTTGCCAATAATACTCAGCCGGTGATTGTCGTCATTTAGGCCGTCCAATAGTGTTTTTTTTAGATCATGGTACATTTGTCAGAACCTGGGTGAATGGGAATACTTTGATTTATGGGACTCATACATGATCAAGTCTCTCAGATTACCAAAGAGTGGTAACCAACTTTGATTCTTGATACATCGGGTTCCATCAGGACGTATTTTAAATGATTCGTCCATTCCTCGTAAGTTTTCAGCCTTGATGTTTTCTTCTTTGAGTGCTTCAGTTTGAGCTTTGACAGGAATTTGTGAGGGTAATTTGGCATGAAATGGATCATAATAACGATTCTATACTCGGAGTGGTTGATTGTTACTTCCTGCTTAAGGCATCTGCTACAACATTTGCCTTTCCAGGATGGTAGCGAATTTCACAATCGTAATCTGCAAGCAATTCTAGCCAACGTCGTTGTCTCATGTTCAACTCTTTTTGATCAAGGATATGCTGAAGACTTTTATGATCAGTGAACTTGGTACATTTGGTGCCATAATAGTGTCTCCAATTTTAAGAGCGAACACTACTGCTCCTAATTCGAGATCATAAGTAGTATAGTTTTCTTCATTAGGCTTAAGTTGCCGGGATGCATATGCAATAACCTTCTCTCTTTGCATTAACACCGCTCCCAGACCTTGATGGGATGCATCATAGTAAACAAAAAAATTGTCATTTCCTTATGGTAATGCTAAGATTGAAGCTTCACATAGCTTCTGTTTAAGCAGTTGTAAAGATGTCTCTTGGTCTTTGCCCTGGATATACTTCTTGTTCTTTTGGGTTAGTTCAGTCAAAGACTTTGCAATCTTCGAGAAATCTTTGATAAATCTCCGATAATAATCGACGAGTCCTAAGAATTGACGTATTTATGTGGGTGTAGTAGGAGATGTCCAATTCTTAACTGCTTTAATATTGGCGGGGTTAACATGAAGTACTTGACTATCAATTAAGTGTTCAAGAAATTGCATGATACGAATCCAGAAATTACACTTGGAGAACTTGGCATACAACTTCTCTTTCTTGAGTAATTCTAAGATTATTCTTAGATGATTTGTGTGCTCTTCTTTGTTACGAGAGTAGATAATAATATCATCGATGAACACTATTACGAATTTGTCCAAGTATGGTTTACAAACACGGTTCATGAGATCCATGAATACAGCAGGTGTGTTAGTTAAACCAAATGGCATTACTTGAAATTCATAGTGTCCGTATCTTGTTCTGAAAGCAGTCTTGGGTAGTTGATGATAGCCTGATCTTAAGTCAATCTTCGAGTAGACACTCGAACCTTGAAGTTGGTCGAATAAGTCATCAATCATGGGTAATGGGTAACGATTCTTTACGGAAAGTTTATTCAACTCCCGGTAATCGATACACATCTTGAAAGATCCGTCTTTCTTTTTGACAAATAAGACAGGAGCTCCCCAGGGTACCGAGCTCTCATCGATTGTTATGAGAAGATTGTCCGTATTCCTCTTTCGAATGGCGAGATTCTTGAAGTTCAAGGCGAGAAGCCGGAAAAGGATTTTGGATCACTTGCGTGTATCAAGGCTAGCAAGAAAAAGCTTGATGACATTCGTGTTGTTCGAGATTTCCCTGAGGTATTTCCAAATGATCTGTTAGGTTTACCTCATGTGCGAGAGGTAGAATTTCGCATCGATCTGATTCCAGGCGCATCGCCAGTTGTTAGATCTCCATACCGGTTAGCCCTTTCATAAATGTTAGAATTGTCGAACCAGCTTAAAGAACTTCAAGAGAAGGGTTTTATTGGACCAAGTCACTCACCATGGGGAGCACCCGTTGTAACACCCCCATTTTTACATATAGCAGCGGAAGCTAATCTGGGGTATTACTTCATGGATACAACAATCATAATCATAGAAAATGACCCAAAAGAGACGTTTATTCAAAAGATATGTTATCATTCATTTCAAATCAGATTTTTACAAAGGCAGGTTCTAAAATCTAGAAACATAAAATGTGAATAATAACAAGTTTTAGCCATCTTCATCTCCATGCTATAAGTTGCTCAATTACTTGAGATAAACATGCATAAAAAGGGTCAACACAAAGATTGAGTGAAATTCATAGGTTTGAAATGTAATAGTTGAATACAATTTATAGTGGAAATACTGGTATTGCAGGACAATCATCATGAGGAACATTATTTATTGCATCTAAGCTTATGACATCAATACATTAACAGGGAAATCACCGTAGTGATATTGGTTAGGGACATATGTCCCCGTGGAAAAGGTAACTTGCCAAGGTTACCTATTGGGACAAATATAGTGCGTTTGGCTACCCCAAGCATGGGTATACAAACGGGAGCCGTCACCCCCAATAGATCTATTCATAATATTCGCGTTCACTCGCAATGCAAGTAATTAATGATTCATGATATGTAAATAATGGCACTGGAAGCTACTTAGGCAATAATATATCTGGATAGCATACATTTAGAAAACACTTGCATTCATGGTTTATATCAGGTATCACAGGTTTATAAAGTATTCAAAAGATTGAAATATGGGGTTATGAATTCATTAAGCCTTTGAAAAGTAATCACATTGTTATAAGATAAACGAGTATGTAAAAGAGTTTGTAACAAGCATGTATCCCCCTCGCGGGTTTATAAAACATTCAAAAGATTGAAAAGCGAGGCTATGAACTCACCTGATAGGTAGATGTAATAAATATTCTGAAATGAAAGCTGACGACCTTATCACAATCTTAACAGGGATACCAATGGGAGCCGTCACCCCCAATAGATCTATTCACAATGATTCGCGTTCAATCTCAATGCAAGTAATTAATGATTCATGATATGTAAATAATAGCACTGGAAGCTACTTAGGCAATAATATATCTGGATAGCATACATTTAGAAAACACTTGCATTCATGGTTTATATCAGGTATCACAGGTTTATAAAGTATTCAAAAGATTGAAATATGGGGTTATGAATTCATTAAGCCTTTGAAAAGTAATCACATTGTTATAAGATAAACGAGTATGTAAAAGAGTTTGTAACAAGCATGTATCCCCCTCGCGGGTTTATAAAACATTCAAAAGAGATGTTATATTACTTGTACATATGCTTTAGTAGTTTGTGCATTCACTTTAGATGTTAATCTTTCATGAATTTAGGGTTTTAGAAGGCCCCAAAATAAAACCCAGTATGGTGTAAAACCCGTTTTTGATATACCGTTGCGAATGGTACATATAGGAAATAATGTACTTTGTAATAAGGATATTAAGATATTGACTTGACATTTTATGATATTTGCTTGACATATATGAAGATAGGATTGCCATAGATAGGTTGCGTGAGCTCGTCTACTTTAGTTATGTAAGTTACATGACATACTGAGATATTGACAATGCAAGTAATGTAATAAAGCGAAAAATTTCCTCGTATAATTGTGATCATAGTAAAATAGGTTAATGAAAATTCTTGGGTTGTTATATATATAGGCTTGAACTAACCTGCTAAAATCTCATTTGTCACATCACCTACCTAGAGCTTGTTTGATGTTGGCTCAAGCAGGATTTCTATCTTCACGGTGAATACTTAAGTATCACTCGGATGTTCTGGCAAAACCACAAGGATAATGCGTAGGACTCTTGTTAACAGCTTGTGAACTTATTGGTGTTCAACAAGTGTGTGTCATGGAATGTGTCCTAATGAGATTTATTTTATTGATCTCTTATCTCTAGACTCGATTAGTGCATTTTTGTTTTAGTACTCGGAGGCTGGAGCAGACTGCCACCTATTCAATATCAACTAACTCGGAGTGAGAAAGTCAATAGAATTCGTGTGTATCTCCGTGACAAATGAGATAAGTTTCTGTTGAGAGAAAATCGAATTGCTGGGAAGGGTTGTGCATTGCATCACTGGGTCTATGATGTCGTCTTCAATATCAGAATTCATCTTTTGTGAAAACCGATAGATTATGTATTGACCCAGTTTTTGCCTAAGTTATATGGAGGGCTGCTTTCTTTTCACCCTTTATCCATACATTTCTTTTTCATTCTTCAACCCCTTCAGTGCTTACCAAGATATCATTACTAACACCATGTTGTGATTGTTCCTATGTTAGCTCAATCTTAGTCGGCATTATTCCCTTATACTCATTCATCTCCAATCATAGCTAAGGACTGCTATTTCTTACTATGGAGTGTCCTTGGGTAGATCCATCTGGTTCTGGTTGGATCATAGGACTTAATACCTAACCTAACCACCTTATGACTTCAGGATCGTCGTGAATTAAGATGTTGTTGGGTATGAGATCATAACCATAAAACCTTTTTTCGAAGAGTATAGACAGCACTTTGAGTCGATTAGATCACTTATTATTTTCAAGATCACATTTTAATTACATTTCTCCCCTTATTTTAAATACTAATTCACTTAGTTTTTGAAATACCTTGTGATTAAATTTTGTCATGAAAATTCTGTGGAGAAAATATATTATACTTAGCATGAATTATATGGAACATTAACTTGCTCTCCCTTAATTTTACATATGTTTGACACCAAAAAAATATACCGAAGTTGAAAATATTAAAAAAATAAGGTTTAGTATGTTGTGACCACTACAATGTTGAAAGAATATGAATTGTCAAATGAAGAATCTATGA
The DNA here is from genome assembly GCA_026074375.1 of Tanacetum coccineum. NCBI lineage: Eukaryota > Viridiplantae > Streptophyta > Magnoliopsida > Asterales > Asteraceae > Tanacetum > Tanacetum coccineum. The sequence continues at coordinate 23,787 of BQNB010072485.1, forward strand.
AAATTATTCTCAAAGCCAACTTAAGCATCTTATAAACATACATTTTTATTGAGTCGTCATCAATAATACTAAGTTGTTATTAAGAAGATTTTTGATAATGTTTTGGAATACAAAGAATTGGTCGTAGAGATGATGTATCTAAATCATAAAACTATTGTTTTTTTTTTTTCGACAAAACTATACTCCCCCTCAAACATTGACTCATTTTAAAAATGACACCAAATGTAGAAGAATTGTCTTGTAAAACTTTATGAGGGATTGAGTGTTGAACACCGCAATTTTTAGAAGAAGATTATGAATGCTATAGTGAGAAAAATCTTGAAAAATTAATGTTCAACTTTTGAAAAACAATCATTAAGATATAGACTTCTCTTCTAACTTTAATGATAAGCGCACTGAAATGTAACACTTTCCTTTGTTGTTCGGGTCTGAGTTGCAATATAGAGCAATTATAAGTCATAAAGAGAATTAGAAATGACGAATTTTTGAAAGTGCAATTAGAAACTCCTGTCTAGACTTCATTTAATACGCCATTGTCGATGTTAATACAACATTTCTAGTACGTAAAAGTTAGGATTCCAAGAGACCAAGGTCAAGAAGATTCTTTTTGTAAAACATTTTATGATTTTTTTAATTTTGTATTTTCTTTTTGAAATTTTATATTTTTGTATTTTTCTTTTTTCATAAATATTTACATGTTGATGTTTGATGGAATATCAAGCAGATTCATTTGTCCGAACCTCTAGTTCTGCTTAAGTTAAACATCTCATACCAATTTGTCTGACAAGATACTAAAACCTTTCTTCGGGTAAGGCTTTAGTAAACATATCATCTAATTGGTATTCAGTTCTGACAAAGTACAATTCAATTATACCGTTTTTAACCTGTTCCTTAATGAAATGATATTGAGTATGGATGTGCTTGGTACGGGAGTGCTGCACGGGGTTGCATGAGATTGATATGGCTGACTGAGAATCGCAGTACAACAGTATTTTGTTGTAGTTGAAGCCATAATATTTAAGTTGTGTCTTCATCCACATTATTTGAGCACAACTTGCAGATAACGCCACATACTCAGCCTCTGCTAATGACATTGCAGTGCAATCCTGCTTCTTTGACATCCAGCTGACTAACTTATCACCTAGGAACTGTATTCCTCCAGAAGTGCTTTTTCGAGTATCAACGCATCCGGCATGGTCAGCATCTGAAAAAGCTGTTAGTTCAAAGCCAGAACCCTTCGGATACCAGAGTCCCCATTTAATGTACCTCCTTAAGTAATCAACTGCGAAAGATCATTTATAACCTGTTTGAGTGTGTTTTTTAGTCGGTCTTGCTTGATATCTTGCACAATAACATACTGCTTGCACTATGTCTGGTCTACTAGATGTCAGATACATGAGTGACCCCGATCATACTATGGTATTAGTATTTTGGTCTAAACGGTGATCACCAATCAATCGCATCTAATTTAGGATTCGTATGCCATTGGTGTGAGCCAATGCTTTTGTCCTGTTTTTCATATACCATGTTTTTTTAATTATTCTCAAAGCGTAACTTATCCTGATTGGATGAATGAATACCGCGTGGATTGGTGAATCTGGAGTCCTAAAAAGAATTTTCATTCCACCCACATTATATGACATCTCAATCAACTGTGCATTAATTTTTCAAATAGTTAGAAAATTTAGGGTTTGTAACCCTAAAATAATTTCATCAACGTAAAATTTGCACAAGTAGAATGTCCTTCCCGTATTTATAGTGACTAGGAAGGGCCGGTCAATGGTACCTTTAGTAAAACCTTTGATATCAGGAAATTTGAGAGTTCATCATACCAGGCTCTCGGAAGCTTGTTTTTAATCATATAGTTCTTTCCAAAGACGGTAACCTTTTTTGATTATCAGGATCTACGAACCGTTTGGTTGTGCAACATAAACCTACTCCTTCAATAAACCATTAAAGAAATGCCGTTTTTGGAGAACGTCCATCTATAAATTGGAAAAGACTTGCTGCAGCATAATGCCTGACGAAAATCCGAACAGCTGCCAAGCGAGCAACAAGAGCTAATGATGTCTTTTCCCGAAACAATACCCTCTTCTTGACATAACGTTAGCTACAAGTCCGTGCTTTGTGCAATTATAGTTTTGGTCTTCATCCTTTTTGATTTTCCATAACTACTGTTAGCTTGATTATCCTTCTGCCAAAGGGTTTGTCAACGAGTTCCCAAGACTTGGAGTCTTGTTCAAACTGATGAAAGCCTTCTGCATTGCTTCTATCCATCATAAATCAGCCATTGCTTCCTTATGTTTTTACTTTCAGCTGTAACATGACGTGAGTGCGAACATACACATTTCAGGATCGGTTGCAAGTTGTCATCTTGTTTGCACTGGCTTTGATGGATTTCCACGAACTTGAGTTAACGGATGATCTTTTGTCCATCGGTATTCGTAATCTTGAGGTTGATTGATAGTATGCATATTTAAATTACCAATATTGCGTGAGGAAGACTCAGCAACTTCTTGTACTGGTGTACAGAAAGGATTAGAAAATTCATGTTGTGTATCTGCTCCTTGATAATTGTTGTTTTCCTCAGCATAAACATTTGTAGGAGTTGATGGTTCTGATGTAGGGTGAATATTCGTTGTAGGTGGTGTGTCTTGTTGAGTAGAAATGTCGGTGGGAAAAGAAGACTTGTTGGCACGTGAAGTACCCGTATTGAAAAATTCATCGTACAAAGGACCAAATAGTAAATCCAACTCTTGTTTTGACAAAGCTATTGTATCTGCTAAAGGAGAAACATTTTATAGTTGCGGGATGGGGTTAGAGTTGTCATAATCTGACGCCTTTTGTCATTGAGGAACGAGGCCTGAAGTGTCATTAGCAACAGACGTCTCGAGTACTCTAAAAGTAGCTATGGATCCAATCTCTTGAAATTCTTCTTTATGAAGTTGCTTTTCTAGTTGATCCATGTTTAGGAACATTGTCATTGTGAAAGTCTCTAGATCTTGACCAAAGAGTGTCGCAAATGCGCATTTGAATCCATACTCGGTGCGAGTTCCTTTTAAGTCGTTGTTTGAAAGAAGCTTGAGGTGTGAATGAAGTTTCCGAAAAGATACCATGCAATGTTCTTGTGCTTTGTCTTCTGAAATAGCATCTGATGCTTTAACTTCTTGAACAGTGCACTCTTGAATCTGCAGCTTTTTGTCATCCAATCTTTTCTGAATCGTTTGTGCATGAATGATTGTTTTAAGCATATAATCTTCAATGAAATCAAAGTTTTTGAGTGTTGTTTCTTTGAAGAGTTGAGGTTCCATGCCAATATATGCGTGAAAGTCCTTTCTTGCATACGTACCATCTAAACATGAAGGCTTTATTAGCACGGAGGTGAAAATTTTCTCAAATTGTGTCTTGAGCACTCTAAAGGCATTCTGGCAGTTGGACTCAAGAATAGTTTCTTTGGTAAAGATTGTTGTCTAGTTATCCATGTTCTGAGAGAATGTTCTTGTAAATGTGTCAATATCTTCACAAAAAATATGACTAAATGCACGTTCAAATTCACTTTTAGTGATGCCTTGTTCATGTTTCGGTGTGAAATTTGATTTAAGTGCACTAAGACCGTTTAGGCAACTATCTTCCAAGATCTTGTTGCATGTCTTGTTCATCTGAATCTAAACACGAAGATAAAGTATCTTTCGTTTCCATTTTACCGTGAATTGTGAAGTGAAAATGATTTTCTAGAATCTTAAGTAGGTAAAGTGATTGTTGTTGTGGATTAAAACCAATTAACGTTCATGGGATTTTACAAATCTATGATTTAAATCAAGAAAAGAAATGGAATCTTTTGCGGGATTTTACAAAATCAAGAAGAAACCATGAAACAATGATTAATTGTTGTTGAAATTGAAGTACGTGAGCTTTTGTAACAATTAATGAGCTTAAAACGACAAACGATGCACAAACTTTCAACTTAAAATGAGTACCGGTTGATTAAAACTCAAATAAGGACTAACAGTGCAATTACGATTCACTTTGGAGGACAAATGGGCTGAATTATAACTTGTAAGGACTAATTGTAACTTGTAAGGACTAACAGTGAAAAGAAGTTTCAACAATGAGGGTTATTAAACAAGACAAGGACTAACTTTGAAAGACTACTTGATTTCAGGGACTGCATGTGTAACTGTCCAATTTTAGTTTAATAATTAAAAAAATTCCCACCAATTTCTTTTTCTTCTTCGTTTTAAATTTTATAAATTGAAAACATTTTTTGTTTTGATCCTTTTAAGTGGTACGGTTATCGTCGGTGAGAAGTAAATACACCACGTTGATCAAAAATATGTCACAATCACGATGGTATAAGTTAAACGTCTCGTAGTGCACCGACACTCGAACTCAAAAAATCTGAAACGGCTTGAAACTTGTATATTTTGTCTTTGATGATTTGCTAATTCGTTTCTCACTTTAATGTTGCGAATTCGGTTGCTATAAGAAGTTGCCAATTCGGTTGTTACTTGTCCACTGCGAATCCGGTTCCTTCACAAGGTTGCGAGTTGCTAATAAAGTTGCTAATTCGGTTGCTTAAGTGATTGCGAGTTCGGTTGCTAAATAGTGTTGCCTAGTCGGTGTCCTTTATTTTGTCTTCAACCGAAACAACCAAAAATGTCTTTATCGTCCTTGTCCTTGTTTCCTTAATATGTGGATCTTGGTCTCTCTTCTTTGTCTTCACCATGGACCATAAAATAATAAGTAAACCAAAATCTTGAATAAGCTTGTTTATGACAAGAATAAGCCAACGACAAGTTTAACAAATAGGCTACTTTAACCTAATAAGCAACACTAGAATAAGCAAAAACCAACGATGAACCGTGACCCTTTAAGCTTGAAATAAGCTCACGTTTAAGATTCATTCAATAAGCTTAAAAAGGCTGTGAACCAACTAAATAAGCCACATAAGGATAAACACTTTTTAAACTATAACTGTTTTGACACTAAAAAGTCTTAAGCTTTACATGAAAATAAGCTTATCGAAACTAAGTCAACATCAAAATAATCCCATATAAGCTGTCGACTAAGTTAAAGAGAAACTGTTTTGAAATGCAAATAAGCCACGTACCTTTGTTGCTTTTACACTACAAACTCAAAAAAATAAAACAGAGACTAAAGATTGTGTTTCAAAAGAAAACGATGTGTAACCAAAAACGCACCCTTATTGTTACTATTATAAGCCCAAACTGATTCTTGTGAACAGTAAGCCCAAATGAAACATGAAAAGAAAAAACAAGCTGTTGAACCACATGCAAAAAAAAGAACGTAACCTACAAATGAAATAAAAGAAAAAATTTAACCACTAGTGAGCCACTTGAAAGTTGGTTATGATTTCGGCAAGTTTTGAGGCCCAAATAAGCCGAATAAGAATAAGCTCAAAAATAAGCGCAAATAAATCACTAAACCCACCCGTGGCGAGTGATACCAAATGTAGAAACCCGGAACAAGTTCACTTCACCATTATGACCAAGAAAATAAGTTAGGAGATGATAAGAATTTTAGAGAGAGAAACAAGAGAGAGAAAGTAGAGAGAAGAAAAAAGAGAATGGTTGATTAAGCAAATGTGAAAAATACAAATGAACCAACACCTTCTCCACACTTAGAGAGGGGTATTTATAAATACACTACATGGGCTTTGTTGGGCCGAATGGTGTTTGACTTGGGCTGGGCTCGGGATTACAATGGACCTTAGTCCGGAACATATACAATATTAGATTAAATAACGAACCCGATACCCGTAACTATTAAATAAAGATTGAAGCTTCCTCGTTGAGTGACCGAGCTTCCTTAACCTAGTTACTTCATTACTATTGTTATGAATACATTTTCCTGTGCAATGTTAAACTATGGTTTCATTAGTAGTTTCTAAGGTCGATAGACTTGAATATGCATATATAGTATATCCTATACTCCCTGCGATTCCGAATCAGTCCCAAATCATCTGGGAGGTAGGTTATCCAGGTTGCAGTAATTAATCCTAACTATTCCCAAAACATATCTAATAATCTATAAAGATTATTAACCCTCTTTGAAAGAGTTCCTGTGCTTTTTAAGTATATAAAGTGATAAGTGCGGTGACCGGTTAGTTCCTACACCAGGTAAGGAGTTAGTGATCCTCCCTAGTGCCCATTGGATCCCATATTGACTAGATAATCTAATAATAAGGAAAGCTAGGTCCAAACCACCTGTACTACCAAAACCCAGGGTTACTTGATAGTCAAGGGATATCTAATAAAACCATAATCTAACTAGAAACAATCATAATAATAGTAATTACATAACTAGGCCAGCACTTTAAGTGCTTAGCCGCTCATGGTAACGGAAACACAGCAAGAAATAGAAGAAATCATAGATTGAAAACTCATAATTCTTACAGTATTTGTATTTGAACGATTAAATACAAAAAGTAAGTAAAGTGTGATCTCCCTTGGACTCCAGGTGGAATTCTTTGAAGGTTGGAAGCCTTTGTCGCCTCTCCAATTGGCTGTGGAGGAAGTGATGTCAAAATAGCTTAAATGAGGCCTCTATTTTTAGGTATCGAACCTATTACGGCGTAACTTATAAATGTGTTACGCCGTAACCATCATACATGACATTCCATAATTAAGCAGCTGTTACGTCGTAACCAGATATGGTGTTACGCCGAAACCTTCAAATAATGTCTAAAAGTATGTGATCTTCATTCCATATTTGTAGATCTTCTTGGTTACGGCGTAACTGGATAAGGTGTTACGTCTTAACTCTAACTTTGACAAGATTTCCTTCCAAATATATGGTTACAGCGTAACTAGATATGGTGTTACGCCGTAAAGTCTTCCTTGATCTTCGTACTTGCTTAATTTATGTTATGGTGTAACCATTTTTGGTGTTACGCCGTAACATTCTTCAGAATTTACACTTTAAGTCATTTTTCCCTTATTTCTTGTCACTTTCTTGCATTTTACCTAAAAACTACAAAATGATAGAAAATATCTCGTTTTTGAGTGTTAGTGAAACATTTGCAGGTAATATAGAGGGTATTTTGCCACCAAAAAGTAATAAATATTTGATGTTATCAAATATCCCCCCACTTGACTTCTGCTTGCCCTCAAGTAGAACCTGTTAGAACATTTCATAAAAAGATTTCTCGAGAATAACTTCAAGAAATGAATTTATAAAACTCTCATGCTAGAAAACATCAAAGCCGAACACCTCACTAAAAGGAGATAAAAAGTCACTCAGCTCTCCACTGGTCTAAGTAATTCATTTTCGAGGTGATTGCTCAATTGAATAGTTATAGCATGTATTCTATCATAAGCTTGGAAAGTACACAAATATGCACCAGTTAGAATTAGGGTCTAAATAATTCTCAAAGGCAACAAGGGTAATATGGTATTAAAGGGTGATAAAGGGATTAGGATAGACATGAGATACACATTTAATGGTAGCTAATACAAAAACACACAACAAATAGTCTAAAGTAATCTAAGGTTGTCATAACTAGAAAACTGTCCATCCATGGGTCCAAGAGTCAAAGTCTGAAAATCTAATCTTCAATAATGGGCTCCTAGCTCCATTCTTCATGAGTATTGAGATGACTTGGTGTAACAATGGGTTACTAGCTCCATTTTACTGAGATGTCTTAGTGCAATAATGGGCTACTAGCTCCATATTTTTTTTATTTTGCACCATCTTTACATTTTTAGCACATGGGTTGCTTTTTGTTGCACCCTCTTTTCTTCATGATAAATATGCAAATGCTACATGGGTTTATATCTTTAATTATTGCCCCTGCAACATCCGATATTATACATACATCCCCCCACTTGAGATAAACAATGTCGAAAGTGGTGATACATGGGGGTCTTTTTAGATCATAACTGATTGGTCTTCTACAAAAGCATATAATTTTCCTTCCCATTCCTCCGAACCATGGACTTATGTAGCCAGAAATTTCAACACAAAGAAAATTAAGACTATAGAGTAGGCCAAGGTGAAATGGTGTAACGAAACATATAGAGTAAGGCGAAAACATAGATTGGCTCAACAAGGGTGATCTAGGGGTATCTTGCACTAATAATGAGTGCAACAAAAGGGTTTATCACGGGAGGTCGACAAGTCAGTGTAACAAGTAGATAAACACACACATATAGGTTATTTGGGTGATTTCCTAAGTGTTGCCTTATTGAATTTTCCATTTCTGCTAATCAATTAGGTCTCAAAATGATGTACAAGCCAAGTTCTAAAGTCTACAATACTACTGGCACACTTAATATTTTTGGTGGATTTTTGAGTAATATAATGGAAACGGAATATTAGGCATAAATCTCACCAAGTAATAATAAAGGGTAATGTGCATTCGACAAAGATTAATTCTTAAGAAAAATTTGTCAAAAAATTTAAAATTGCCATAATTCTACTCCCATCCCCCCCACTTGATTTGTATAATGTCCCTATTGTACAATAAGAAAACGAAAATAAAAAGGAAAGAATAGAATAAAGACAAGAAACTCCCTGAGCATTTCTTTAAGATTTGAAATTTTAGCGGAGATCTTTTAGATTATTTCAGTCTTCCCGCAAGCTCTTTATCCCCTATGACCACAAAAACAAACTAAA
>BQNB010072486.1:0-30864 GCA_026074375.1 Tanacetum coccineum
GGGCTGCCCAAAACGGGAGCCCGTTACTGTAGCACGGGCCCACTGTCAAAACGACAGTGTTTTTGTCACCGAATGTATATATTTATAATAGAATGACTAATTTACTTTACATTTGATTTTTTATTGTGTTTAGAAGAACGAATCCAGAAGTGATCGAAATCAAAGAAAATAACTATATTGTTGGTTTCGAGTTACTTTGGGGGAAAAACGAGAAAAAGAATACGTATATCAGTTGATTTACCTAACTCGGGGTGAAAACAATTTGAGCCGAGCCCGAGCCTATCAGAGCTCGAGGAGCTCGCCTTGTTAAAGTTTTATAATGCTCGAACTCGAGCTCAGATACCTTTATCTTTTAAGCTCGAGCTCGGCTCGTGGTATGTTATACAGGCCTCGGGCTCGGCTGGTTTATATGATTTGGTTACCAAAAAAAAAAGAAAAAAAACTTGGCTCGAGCTCGGCTCGTAATATATCAATTTTGAGCTCGCTAATAAGCTTGTTTTGAGCTCGTTAATAAGCTCGCCTATACTACAAATGCATAACGTTATATATATATTTAATACTTATAATATCATAGTGTTGTTAATGCTCGCGAGCCCAATCGAGTTTTGTATGTAAAGCTCGGGCTCAAGCTCAATTAATAAATAAAGATGTAACTCGGGCTCGAGCTCGTTAGGCTCGACTCATTCGAACTTTTTATGATCCGATCCTAACCTTTTCACGAGCGATTCGACTCATTTCCACCCTGTACTAGCTCACATGACTAATTTTATGTAGAGAAATTAGGACATGTGATCACACAAAATTATCAATCTTTTGGGTACATGTGATTATGTGAAGTAGCTAGATCCAAAGTTGTGTTAGGTCACACTTTGTTATGTAATCTTTTGGGTAATGTGAATCAAATCTTTTGTCTAATGATATTCAACTCATATGCTATTAAACACACGGGAATAAGTTTAATACCCATCCTTTTGCGTGTAAAAAACATGTTTTGTGATTCTCTTTGAACGTTTTAGGGTATGTTTGGCAAAAGTAACTGTTGCTGGAATTAGAGATGGAGCTGTAGATAGAAATGAAGATGAAAATTATGAAAAGAGATTATTATTATAAGCTATATGAAGTAGCATTTGATTTTAAGATATTATGAAAGATTATTTTTTAATAATCTCATATAAGATCATTTGTCAAACAAAGCTTATATTTTAAATAGCTTATTATTTCAAAAAAAAAAATCACAATCCTCCCATAATCCTTTGGTGTCAAACATGCCTTTAGATCATTAAAAATTCATTAAGGTTTTGTTTTTTTACAAAAACATTTCTTCTCTTATTTTGTCTGCTTTTTCTTTTTTTCAGACATAAAAGAGTGAAAGTATTTTTTTCTACTTCAAAAATAGACAATTTAAACCTCTTATATTCACTTATTTCTACAAAACCCTTCATTCATCTTTTCTCGCCCACCAACCCAACATACATCACCTCCACCTCCTACAATGTCAACCGCCGGCTCCTAAAACTGACCCGTCACAACTTACCACTCCGCCACCGTCGACTACCCTTCTCATCTGCAGCCTTGATTTCATAGAGAACAATAAGATACTGTAAACAAACAATCTTTCTCTTTTTATAAAATCGCTTTATACCATCTCTTATAAAAAAGCGAAAATTACCGTCATAACCCTGCACACTTGGACTTGTCCCGCAGAGACCTACTTTTTTCTACTTTTCCAAATTAACCTAGTTCATCACGTGTGTTTGTGAGTGATGAACTTGAAGTACGTATGGCTGAAAATCATAGTTGTAATTTACGTAAGAAAAATTATCCCTAGAATGCCATGTAGGATCATCATGTGTTTTACTGAGTGATAAACTTTTTTTTTTAAATTGTTAGTGAGATTGGTAATTGTGCTCGAATTATTTAAGGGTTTAGTAGTTTTGGCTTTTATTTAAGGTTTTATGATTTGTGCTTTAAAAAAAGAGATTCAAAAGTGATATCGGGCAATGTTTGTAAACGTTTTAGCAAGGTTGCAAAAATCGTGAATCGTTAGCCGGGCGGTCGACCACCTTGTAGCTTATAATCGGTCAAGGCGGGATTAATCGGCGATTATCCGGATTGGCATTTTTGGCAAAATTTGGGTATTTTCGGCAAGTTTTGTGTACTTCCGTCGAGTTTTGATATTATTGGCAAGGTTTTTTTCTAAAAAATAACTTTTAATATATTTAAATAGTTAATATATGTGATCAAAGCAAGTTTACTGTGAGTTTTAGGTACTTCCGGAAAGATTAGAAGGTTTCAGGCAAGTTTGACCACCGTTGATCGCCGTTGACCACTGTTGAGCTATTGTTTGACCCTGTTACATTAATCGGCAAGGTTGGTTGCCTTGTAGCGTATAATCGGCGATTAATCGGCCTTTGTAGACCTTGTTTTGCAAAACTACGTTTTAGTATATGTAGATGTTGTATATAATTTTGTTGTTTTGGTGATTTGTGTTCTTTTTGGTAATCGCTTCGCAATGAATTAAAAATGTGTGTGTGAGAGTATGGTGTATTGTAACATTTTTTTAAAATGTTATTTTTTTAAGAATAACATTTTTAAAAAATAACATTTTTAAAAAATAACATTATTAGAAAATAACATTTTTAAAGAATAACATATTTAAAAAGTAACATTTATAAAAAATAACATTTAAAAAAATAGCACTTTTAGCGATTACCAAAGAGAACACAAATCACCAAAACAACAAAAACATATACAACATCTACATATACTAAAAAGTTTACAAACATTGTCCGAGATCACTTTTGAAGCTCTTTTAAAAAAACACAAATCATAAAACCTTGAATAAAAACGAAAACCACTAAACCCTTAAATAATTCGGGCACAATTACCAATCCCACTAACAATTAAAAAAAAACAAAAGTTTATCACTCACTAAAACACGTGATAGTCCTACATGGCATTCTAGGGATAATTTTTTTTACGTAAATTACAACTACGATTTTCAGCCATACACGTGTACTTCAAGTTCCATCACTCACAAACACACGCGATGAACTAGGTTAATTTGGAAAAGTAGAAAAAAGTGAGTCTCTACGGGACAAGTACAAGTGTGCAGGGTTATGTGTAATCTACCTTTTTTTTTGAACAGCAACTTTATTAGAAACAACTAGCAAGACGCTAGAATTACAAAGAAATAAGGTGGGGGTGTTGAATCCAACTAACCCAACTCAAAGTTTTTTTTCCTCTAGCAACATACCAATTAAAAGAACGAAAAACAATGTCATCAAAAATAAAACTTTTACGAGGTTTGGAGCTCGCAAAAAGAAGTTGATTCCTATAGGACCAAATACTCCACCAATAAACATAGAACACGCCTTCTAACACGTCTTTTAACTTAGAGCCGAGCCGGATAGACTTGAACCACAAGAGCCAACCATCATAATTATCAAAATCGTATAGAACCAGATCCCACCAACGACAAATGAGCTTCAAAACCTCTTTAGCTACCTGACAACCGAAAAACAAATGAGAGGACGACTCGGAATCATTGTTACACACCGGACATTCCACGGAGGGGACGAAGATATTCCTGCTCATCAGATTTAAACGAGTAGGGATACGATCTTGAACAAGCTTCCAAACGAAGACATTAACCTTAATCGGGATGCTTTTAACCCATCGTGTAGGAATATTCTCCTTGGGGAGGAAAGTCTCGTCTAGAACCGATCTCACATCCTTAACTTGAAAAACTCCTTCGCCATTTAAATCCCAAAAGCACCTATCCTCCATGTTCGAAAGAGAAACCGAATCAAGAAGATTCGTAAGCTGCTCAAGCTGCTGAGCTTCAGGACCCCCCCGAGTCTGGCGACGAAAAGAAGCTGTGAAAGGAGCATTGAGCTTATCTGCAACTGAGCAATCTTTATTGACTTCTAAAGCGAATAGACGGGGAAAAGAAAGCTTAAGCTGATTATCTCCAATCCAAAGGTCATTCCAAAAGCTGGTACGCAAACCGTTACCCACCCGAATTTTACAATGAGATACAAGATTAATACCTTTATCGTTGAGGGCTTTGACTTCTTTGATAATAGTACCCCAAGGAGAATTGTAAGCAGCAGAAATGGGATGAGAGCTTGAACCATGAACCGCAGCAATAACACGAGACCATAAAGAGTTGTCATGAGAAAGAAAACGCCAAACCCATTTGAAGATAAGAGCCCGGTTGAGAGCGAAAAGACTAGATACACCTAAACCGCCAAATTTCTTAGAAGCAAGAACCTTGGTCCATTTGATCCAAGCGATTTTTCTATCGCCATCTTTAACTCCGTAAAAGAAATCCCTACGAAGCCTTTCCATGTGGTTAAGAACCAGTTTAGGGACCTTATAAATCGACATGTTGTAGATAGGGGTGGAGCCAAGGACCGATTTTAGGAGAGTTAGACGACCACCTATGGAAAGAGTATTAAGTTTCCATTTAGACAATCTCTTAATCATTTTGGCAATAGTCTCGTCCCAAGCCTTGAGATTAGCCATATTATCGCCAACTAATATTCCCAAATATCTAAAGGGAGTTTTCATAGTAGAACATCCAATGAACTTAGCCGCCTCAATCACATGATTATCGCAAATACCAACACCAAGAAGTTGACTTTTCTGAAAATTAATTGTCATGCCGGAAAGAATAGAAAAGCAACGAAGAATATGCATGATACCCTTAAGGTTATCTTGAGACCATTCGCCGATAAACACCGCATCATCAGCGTAGAACAAATGTGACAAAGTGAGAGAGGAGTCGAACTTGTAACCTTTAAAAGTACCAGCTTCAACAGCCCGATTGAAAGACAAATGAAAAGCTTCCATGATGAGTAAGAATAGAAAAGGAGCTATAGGATCCCCTTGTTTTAAGCCACGAAACAAATGAAACTCAGTAGTCGGACTCCCGTTAACAAGAATAGAAGACTTACCAGACTTTAAGCTTCCGCGGATCCAAGAACACCATTGAGGACCAAAACCAAAAGAAGTAAGAACGTCTTCCAAAAAATCCCATCTAATAGAATCATAAGCCTTGGCGAAATCAACTTTGAAAATCATAGCCTGCTGTTTTTTGACTTTACACCGAGCTAATACCTCGTTAATTATAAATGGGCCGTCTAGGATCTGTCTATTAGGTAAGAAAACTACCAACTACGCAGTTGCCATTTTTTGGCGAGGTGGCTTATCGAAAACGGTAACGTCATACTTCTTTTTCTCTCTTGCTTTTTATACGATTGTTATCATATATTTAAACTTACGTTTCGCTGATTTGTGTAGGATGTGTTTCGTAACTTCAGTTTTAGAACTAGAAATCAACTATGACACTATTCTTGCTCTCATTCTCTCAGCAAAGATCAATTCAGAAGTTAAAAGATTATAATTTTCTCTGTTTTGCTTTCTTTATTCTTTATATGCGTTGTGGGAAGTTGATCATTAACTTCCAAAGGTAAACTAAGTTTTCCAGGGTGGGCTATAGGCCTATAAAGGAGCTTGTTATATATGGAACAAGATGACGATGCGGTAGTGGACTGGTGGTACAAGTAGCCAATTAATGGTTTTATATGTGTTGCAGGTGTGGCTTAGCGGAGCAGCTCGAAGATTTAGTGTGGCGAATTTAAAGTTTTTTTTTTTACTTATACTTTTGAATGAGGAAAAATGGTTGATTCTTAAGTAACAACTTGCAACATGTCAGGTACATACATATTTTACTCTTTCTATTAGTTTTTTCTTCATTTCTTGTCAATGTTGATTTTCATCGACGACGATCAATGGATTAATGACGAGCTTGGTGCTGATAGAATGGATGGCTTGGTGGACCTAGAACCAAATAACGAGGAGATATTGATGGTTGTGACACGATGCAATATGGTGATTAAATTTGTTGTAAAAGAGCATGGTAGAGAATAGAGGTTCTAAATGTTTTTAAGTTATTTTATCTAATTTTTTTCTTGTTATATTTTCTTCTCAAACACATTACAAAAGGAATCTATATGAGTTTTGGTAACATTGAGCTGTTAAACTAAAATCTTTGACTGGATTTTGTGTACAACATTGATAAGAAAGACTTACTTTGGTCAACATATTTTATTTGATTTGAGGTCTTTTGAATAAAAAATATAAAAAGTAATGATAGATCAACAATCATCATGGTAGATATTGACATATTTTAGGGGCATCATGTCATACAGCAATTTTCTGTGCTAAAACTTATTGATGGGTACAACTTGTACCCTCCATAGAGGGGTTGGGGAGAGACTATGGAAAGGGTGGGGTGAATAATTGTCAATATAAGGATTTAAAAGGAGCTAAATACTTAATCAAGGGAAAGTATGCGGTGGAAATGAAAAAAGGAGTTAATTAAGGGTAAGTGTGAAATGAGTAGTATAGTTAGCCTTTATAAACCTTCTTGTTAAATACATAGGTAAGTGGGTTTGTTTTTTTCAAAGAACTTTTTTATACCTCTCATGTTCATTTGAACATGAACATGAGAGGATCTTTATCCTTTATTTAAATATGACCCGATTGTCATTGAATTATTCGGTACCTGTCTATGCTGTTTGTTCTTTTTCAAATAATTTGTGTATTCAAACCATCTAATATATAGTATGGCTAGCCTCTATAAATCTAGACGCGGCTAGCTTACTTGAAAAATTCAAATATAAAAATCATGGGCCGTGCTTAGCACGGCGTAAATCACTTCCTAATTTTCGCTATAAAAAAGATGTGAGAAAACGAGGAAGATGTTTGACCTCTTAAAAATCACAGGCAGCCTAAAAGCCCATATATCCAAGCTAGCATCCAAACATACTATATCTTCGAATACCACATATAAAGAGAAACCCATTTGATTAAAACTTACAAAATTAATAATGTTGTTTAATCAAAATACTTTTACTTATAAATGATAATGTAATTTATTAATTATTCACATACTTAATTACAATTAAATTCTTAAATTTGCTTTACTCCACCCCATACGTACCTAATAAAGATAAAAATATGCAGAGACAAATTAACGTTGCTATAAATCGTCAGTGCTTATAAGCATGTAACCGTTTAGTTTCATTAAAAGACGTTTTTGTGCCTTGCATAATAGTTTCAAGGGACAATCAAACAATGAATAAGACAACCACTCAAGTTTTGAAAAAAATTATTCTAAGACCAACAAAAGACAATTAAAAATGACGAAGATAACTTGACTATATTGAAAAAACAAGAATACATTGATAACTTTGTATACTTTGTATAAAGGGTAAACGCTGTAGAATACCAACGTACTTACCAAAATTTGCCGAAATGAACAACTTACTTTTTTATTAACAATACCACCAACTTACATTCAAATTTTGTTTCATCATGAACAAAACCTTTGTACCGTTAGTTATTATGTGGCAACGTTAGTCCATTTAGCTAACGATCGCTTGCATCGTTAGTCCATGTGATTTTCATATATATATATACTGTATTATATTTTATATTTATATATTTATTACTATATAGATATATCTATATATATATATTAGATATATTGTAATATATATATATTCTTATATATATTCATAACATTTTTTTTCGAATTTTTTTTTTGAGTATGGAATGTGTATAAAAATTTTCGAATTTTTTTTTTACAAATTTTTTTTATAAAAATGTGAAAAAATTATAAAAATTTTCGAATTTTTTTTATGTGTATAAAAAAATTTATAAAAATGTGTAAAAAAAAAATTACGAATTTTTTTTTGAGTATGGAATGTGTAAAAATTTTTGAAATCTTTTTTACAAATATTTTTTATAAAAATGTGTAAAAAATTATAAAAAATTTTGAATTTTTTTTATGTGTATAATTTTTTTTTCCAACGTGTATAAAAAAATTATATTTTTTTTATAAAAATGTGTATTAAAAAAATTATTTTTTTTTTACAATTTTTTTTATAAAAATGTGTATAAAAAAATTATAAAAATTTTCAAAAAATTTTTATGTGTAAAAAAAATTTTGAATTTTTTTTTCTAAAAATGTGTATAAAATTTTTCGAAAAAATGCGCGTACAAATTTTCGAAAAGAAATTCGAAACATAAAAAGTTTTCGAAAAAAAATAAGTTTCGATAAAAAATTTCGAAAGAAAAAAATTTCGAAAAAAAATAATATATGAAAACCACATGGACGATTTTTGCAACTTTCTCAAACGATCGTTAACTAAATAGACTAACGTTGTCACATAATAGCTAACGGTACAAACGTTTTGTTCAAGTTGAAACAAAATTTGAATGTAAGTTGGTGGTATTGTTAATAAAAAAGTAAGTTGTTCATTTCGGCAAATTTTGGTAAGTATGTTGGTATTCTACAGCCTTTACCCTTGTATAAATTACAAACCTAACAAAAAAGATAAAGATATATAGCGACGAAAATCAACATTACGGAAAAAACAAATTGTCCGTGTCCTGCCACCGCTGGACGTCCGATTCCGTCACTGGTTACAAGTTATATTTGGTTTTAAATATATGTGACATTCTATGTGTTACCTCATGGTACATAAGAATAAAATTTGATGATAGCTATTGGCTAACTGGCTATATATTCTTACTTTTAGTATTTGAACGAGGAGGCAGACTGCCCGCGCATTGCGGCGGGGGCCAACTCAATCTCTAAAGGTATTTAGCTCCCATGGTAGTGTGTTGATATAAAATAAGCAGCCTTCAAAAGAAAGTGATTCATATATTTCATAAACGACACGTACAGTTTCTAATATTTCACCACTCACAGTAACATTAATATGTTATCTAAACTTTAGGAATTAAGGTCAAAATCATAATTCAAAAAACGTATTAGACACCTTTGTTACAACGGTCACATCCAATTACATAAAAAACACACCTTGTTATATCTTTGCATTACGGCTGCTTCAACACATCAGGTGTATGGCAAGTGGGTGCCGCATTATCCTTTTGTTGTGCAGGAAACGTGGTAGCAGTAGCAGCATCCGCCATTTGAGTAACGACTTTCTTATATGCACTTCTAAAAAAGTCTTTTTTCTCCATAACCGAACTCGGCTGGGCATAACTCTTGGCCTCTTCCAACATATCTCTCATACGGAAAATTATACCACTTTTTGCCAAGCCAGTGAATCTGTCGAACAACAACAAACCTAGAATAAATTACC
Organism: Tanacetum coccineum; assembly: GCA_026074375.1. Classification (NCBI taxonomy): domain Eukaryota; kingdom Viridiplantae; phylum Streptophyta; class Magnoliopsida; order Asterales; family Asteraceae; genus Tanacetum; species Tanacetum coccineum. The sequence goes on from BQNB010072486.1 coordinate 9,186, forward strand.
TTGTTAATACAGAATACCAGATTTATAATCTCGTACATAAAAGAAACACCCCAACATTCAACATTAAGATACTGGTGTCATGGCATTCACTTGCAAATTCATCATTTGGTGGCTCGGGACCGTTCAGTGCGTCTGTTGCAGATACCAAAGTGTAATCTTTATCGGTTCCTTACTGCAAAATTAAATGAGGTGTTATGCATATCATCTATAAACTACTAAATAGTCATAATCAGTTGATTAGTTGTAACAAATAGTGTTGAAATGTGCTTCTATTGTCAGATTCACAGATCGTTGCAACTTCAAATCACAATAATCAATTACCAGTATTCTATCACACAACCCAAGAGACGCCAAAAATTGGGAAAATAAAAGTAGAAAAAACTATTACTCCGTATATAACATGCAAAAAAAGCTCTCCAAATCATTGCATACATCACAAAATCTTCACATACAACTACAACTGTTGCTCAACTTTCTCATTTACACATTGGTTGGTGGGTCACAGGGGTTACTACGTCATTGATCATGCATCGAAAAAATAACACCACTTTTTCAGGATTATAGAAAACAAAAGCATAATTTCACGTTCAAAGTGGTTTATGATTATGATTATAACAAAGACAATTTTCGTGTAGGTTAAAGATTATGTGCTGTAAATAGGTTAAAGATTAGTACAAACACCACTTTTTCATGATAATAGAAAACGAAAGCATTTGAAAAAGAATTAAAATAGAAATTTACCAGATTATACATAAAAGAAAGTATGCTTGACAGACTTCATAACGACTCGGAATGCATTTGTTCTCACTGCAGCTTATGCAAAGAATTTCGTATGGACTTTGTAATCGTCTTCATCTTTCATATACTGCAAAATGATAATACCACAAATCATTTTGGATTAGCTATCGGATAAAAAAGTAGAAATTATCAAGATTTTGTCATAAGAAAATTGTTGAGAAATAGAGGGTTTACAAACCTCAATAGAGAGCAATAGTTTGGTGCCTGGGACTAAACTTTGACTGAACATAACCTGCAAATAAGTCGAAAACAAATAAGCTCGTAAGCCCAAATATAAGCTTCAACAAACACCCCCTATGAGCTCACTATGAAAAACTAAAAAAATAGGCTCACAAGCCGAAAAAAGTAGCTTATGAAATATAAGCCGAGTCAAGTAAACTTAAAAACAAACACCCCCTATCCATCAACAACACACAAATTAACTACAAAATCCCAAATTATGACCAAACTATGTCGGCTTATGTACGAACAGAAAGTTGACTTGTTCTTTGTAGCCATACTAAGTGCTCTAACCCAAAAAATCATAAGCCGCAAAACGCATTAATTCATGTGATTCCTAAATTAACTGAAGAATCGATAACATGATAACCTAATTTCTATCTTAATAAACCATCTACAGATCTCAAACATTTGTACTAAAAACATGGGCATATATCAAGAATAATAAAAAAACCAACCTAAATCCAACAAATTTATATACAAATTTAGCTTTAAAAAAGAGAAGAAAAAGGGGCTTACTTTGAAACAGTTTCTTTACAAACTTGTAAGACATGAATAGCTATACTAGCTACAGTTGATAATCTGTTATGACAAACCATCTCATCATCAACATGAACAATCATCAAAATCCACCTGCAATAAGATCCACGTTAGAATTGTTAACATGATATAAAATTGTTAACTCACCTTGAGCTCCATCAAAACCCCCTAAATTCTGATGTAAAAAAAACAAAAAAACGAAAATTAGGTCTTATAAACTAACAAAATAGGTCAGGATCTTATAACCTTTTCTTTGAATCTTGAAACTAAGTTGGAGGTTGGATGAATGGTAGAGATGATGGATATGCAGGAAGAAGCTTTAAGAGGAAGACAATGGGACTGTGTTGAAAACACGTGTATACACATGTTGATATTGATAAGTAGAGGTGAACAAAAAAACCGGTTTTAAAAACCAGAACCGGTTTGAAATCGGAAAACCGAACCGGTCAACACCGGGTTTGATCAAACCAGTTTCGGTTTGAGGCCAAACCGGCGGTTTAGAACTGGTTTGGGTTTTCTTGGTTTCGACAGGTTTTACCATCGGTTTATCAAACCGGTTTCCCCAAACCGGTTTCAACCCGAACTGGTCCGGGAGCTTACACAAAATTTTCAAATTTCGAATACTTCACAGATTTTCTTTTGGATCTTGTCCACCCACCCACATACTTATCTTCACAGTCTTTGTGCTATTTTATTTCATTATAAATAGATAGGTTGTGTTTCAATGTTAATCACAACTCAAAACTCACAATCCTAAGCAAAAAAAAACTATCCAAAGCAAAACCAAATTTCCTTCAATGGCAAGTGAATCCGCATCCGCCTCAACTGCCACCGGTGTTGGTTCAACAAGTGCACCGACAATTCGTGAAATCATAGCAACCAATCGAAACCCCCAGATTTGGAAAGACTTCAACCTTTGCATAATGACCGACAACTCGCAAAAAGCTCAATGCAAGCATTGCTTTCATTTCTTATCGGTCGGTTCCAACACGACGTTGAGGAATCATATAAGTCATCCGCATTGTGAAGCAAAGAAGGCACAGCAGAACCAGAATCCGGAAGCGGGGCAAACGTCTATGGCTCGAGATGGGAGTGTTTTCAGGTACGATCCGGATTATCTTCGTGAACAATTCGCGGGTTTGGTGATTCAACGAGCGTTACCGTTCAACCACTTTGACCACGAGCAAACAACGAGGGTGTTCCAGAACACTATGCAACCAAGATACACTCATGTAAGTCGCTCTACTCTCAAACGTGATGCAATGAAACTATGGTTGGCGGCTAAACAAGAAAGAATTAATAGTTTTGGTAATATAAATGCTTGTGTCAACCTAACAACGGATGTATGGTCCGCTCCTCATGGGGTGCCCGGTTCTTACATGTGTGTTATCGCAGATTGGATTGAACCCGGTACTTGGAAAATGATGAAGCGGGTCATTTCATTCAAAGAGTTTCCGTCTCCTCACACGGGTGGAGCCTTGTTTAAAATGTTGACAAAAGTCCTTACCAATTTTAACTTGGAAGATAAAGTTATGTCAATTACATTGGATAATGCTAGCAACAACACATTCGCCATGGATAAACTAAAATTAAAATACGATCCACCAATGGGGGGTAGGTTTTATCATAGTCGTTGTGTTGCACACATCATTAACTTGGTTGTGCAAGCTGGTTTAGAGGTCATCGCGATTGATGCAATAAAAGAGTCTTTTAAGATAATGTTAAAAGATATTTTCAAATCAAGTGCAAGAACCCGACAACACTATGTTAAAATATGTAAAGATGCAAAGAAACCTTGTTTACGACCAAATTGGGACGTTCCAACATGATGGAACTCCACTTATCATATGTTCCTAAGTGGTTTGAAACAACAAACTACTTTGGGGTATTTTCATGACATTTTGGCCAATAAGAATAGGTTTAATCGTTTTTCGGCTGAAAATTAGGTTATTATTCAATCTTTAACCCAATTACTTGAAGTGTTTAACACAGCTACGGAAATTTTATCGGGGGTTTACTACCCAACATCTCCATTGGTACTTCAACAGATTTTCTTCATGAGTACGGTATTAAGCGAATATAAACTTGAGGGGGGTATATTGTCAAGTATGATTAAACCAATGAAGAAAAAACTTAGGAAGTATTTTCAACACATGCCACCGATAATTACTTGTGCAGCTGCTTTAAATTCATGTTTTAATGTTAACGGGGTAGACTTTCTTATCGAGTCGATAAGTACGGATTTGGAGTTTTTTGACGATGGTTTTGCATCTAAGTCAAAAAGTTATTTTAAAGAATCTTTGGAAGGTTTGTATAATCTTTATTATGCAAAATATGGTAACCCAACTCAATCATCTCAAACAAGTGGTGGGGCTACTTCATCGAATGCGAGTGACGGAAATAAGTATAGTCGTTTGCTAAGAGGTTTAAAAGCACATACAAAAAAAAGGCAAAGACTGATTCTACAATGTGTAGCGAATATGAGCGATATGTCAATTCGGATTTTGTCACACATCTTCATCCCAAAGAGTTTGCAACTTTTGATGTCTTAGGTTTTTGGAAAGAAAAGGAAACAATGTATCCCGTTCTATCCCGCATGGCCATGGATATAATAAGTGTACAAGCTTCTTCGGTAGCTTCTGAATCCGCATTTTCAACAAGTGGGAGGGTGTTGTCAATCCGAAGAACAAGACTCACTCCGGCGTCTTTAGAGATGTGCATGTGTTTGAAGGATCACTTGGACGCTAAAGAGCGTAAACAAGACAAAAGCCCTCTTGAAATACCCTTAGACTTTGAAGAAGATGTCTTGGATGACGAGGTGCAACGAAATGAAGCCATTCCACTATCCGATGAAGAAATTGCACTAGATGCTAGCAGCGAAGGCACTCTGTCTCCGGGAGGACCACGGTATGATTATATGATGAGCAGCGAAGAAGCCGAAGATGATTACTAATTTTCGATTAGTATGTTGTATTTTTAATTCGCTTGCATTATGTTGTTGATGTTGTATTTTAAATTTCCTTGCAAGGCTTGCATTGTGTTGTATTTTCCTTTCCAATGTATTTCGTTTCTGATGTATTAGGGTTTTTCTATTAAATAAAAGTTGAAGTTTATTCCGTTTATAGCGTACAAAACCACGAAAAACGAAAAAAACAAACCGGTCAAAACCGGTTTGGGTGGTTAACCGGTCATGAACCGGTTCGACAAAAACCGCACCCCAAACCGGTTTCAAACCGGTTTCGGTTTCTTCCAAACCGGTTTCGACTGGTTCGTTGACCGAAACAGGTTCCTGTTTGACTGAAACCGAACCGAACTGGTTAACCGGTTTGCGCACGTCTATTGATAAGCTCTCACCACTCAGTATCTGTAATGGACTGGATCCTACAAAACAGGCCAGAGGAGGCCCACGACCAAAACGGCACAGCCGTTGGTCATTTTTGTTTTGCCTTTTAGTATATGAGAAAAGTTCCATAAGGAACATGGTCAAAAAAAAGAACAAACCGCTTCATCTTATCCATCCATTTTATTTTCATCTAATGGTTTAGATTAATTCTTATTTTAATTTAATTAAAAAACCCACTTTCACCCTATTTTTTAAAAATTAAATATCTCACAAACCGTTAATCGTTACGCAAAACGAAACATACCATCGCGACGAGAATTAAATCATCTTTCTATAGAGGGTCCTTTCTATATACTTTCGACGAACTTTTTTCGATTTTTTTTTTTCAATCACGTCAGAAAAAATCTCATGGGATTTTTTGAAATCACATGAGATTCTGATACAAATCTCATGTGATTTTTTCAGACGTGATTGAAAAAAAAATTCGAAAAAAGAGTTCGTCGAAAGTATATAGAAAGTCCGTGATTTTTCGACGAACTCTTTTTTCGAATTATTTTTTTTCAATCACGTCTTAAAAAATCACATGAAATTTGTATCACAAATCACATGTGATTTTGTGAAATCACATGAGATTGTGATACAAATCTCATGTGATTTTTTCAAACGTGATTTTTTCAGATGTGATTTTTCGACGAACTCTTTTTTCGAATTATTTTTTTTCAATCACGTCTTAAAAAATCACATGAGATTTGTATCACAAATCACATGTGATTTTATGAAATCACATGAGATTGTGATACAAATCTCATGTGATTTTTTCAGACGTGATTGAAAAAAAAACGGAAAAAAAGTTCGTCGAAAGTATCGCAACGAGTAATTTTTTATCTTTCTATAGAGGGCACTTATATATATATTTTCGAAGAACTCTTTTTTCGATTTTTTTTTCAATCACGTCTGAAAAAATCACATGAGATTTGTATCACAATCTCATGTGATTTCAAAAAATCCCATGAGATTTTTTCTGACGTGATTGAAAAAAAAAATTCGAAAAAAGTTCGTCGAAAGTATATATAAGTGCCCCTCTATAGAAAGATAAAAAAATACTCGTCGCGATGGTGTATTTTTTTTCGTTTAACGATTTATCGTTTGCTAGATATTTGAGTTTTAAGAAAAAGGTGGAAAAGTGGATGATGAAAAAATGAGTGGTTAGGATTAACCCATTTGTTTTTTTTTTTGCCCTTGTTTTTTGAGGATCTCAACTCTTTAGTATATATGATAATGATAATTCCTTATTATACCCCCAATTGTCCACCAATAGAAATATTAAAATCTTATAGTCTTATACTAATTCTTTTTCCTATTTCAAACAAAACAGCCATATTTTCTTCCACCCCACCAATTCAAACTCACTTTTTCTCCTTTTTAATCTCTATATACATGCTTTATAGAAAACACACACTCAATAAAGTTGATAATAACTTTCCTAAACTTCTTATAACTTACATGATTAAAGAACACAAGTTATTAAATAGTACTACTTCTTGTAACATTCCTTTGTAAGTATGGAATGGAATTGGAAGATATATAATGGTATGGTTGATATGACTCCTTACTTGTTGTTGGAATCATCCGCTGACTCGGATGATTCCAACAAGGATGCTTATCATTATAATGATAATCATCAATATGGCGATTCTTATAATTGTCAAGAAAAACAACAACGCGAGCAAGAGCAAAAGCAAGTAGCAACGGATGATGATGCCGAGTCTTGGAGCTATGATCATTCATTTCATGGTCATGATCATGTCAAAACACATGCTAAGCATCTTCAAGCTCATAGATATGATGATGGATATCATGATGATCATAAGTTTCATGGTCATGGTCATGATCATGATCATGAGGATGATGAGGAGGACATGGATGATGATGATGAGAATTGGGGTGATAGCAAGATGGTAGGCAAAGAAAAAAGATGTCATGACTTAGTTATTGATTCTTCACATTTGAATGAGAGACAGTTTTGGGAAACTTGTTTAGCTGCTTAAGAGAAATAGGTCTTGGGTTCAATCCCAACTTCTTGCTAAAAAGGTCGCTAGAACAGGGTGTTCATTGCCTGGGGCTTGGCCATTGAGGAAGGCCGGGTCAGTCGGCACCCAAAAGGGTGCATGGGGTGAGGCTTCCCTCGCGATTTATATCATATTTGGAGCTACATAATTTTAGTTAAAAAGATAAGAGAAATAAAGATGTTATAGACAAAAATATTGTTCAATCTTTACTGAAATGAGATGTATTAGCTTTCAGACTTGAGTACTCTTTTTCTTTATTATGGCGTTTTTATCTTTTCTTTCTCTAGACCTTTTACATGTTTACGATGCTTTTCTATTTACGGAAAGACTATATACATATGTCAAAATTGCCTTTTACATCAAAATTACCACATTTCCTTGTTATTAGATTTGTATCGTGGTTGAAATAACATTATTAATACTGCAAATGACTCGAAAATGTCTCTAATTACATCGACCCATGAGGGAAAGTAACAATATGTTTATCGAATGGGTTTGACTTCCGCTACAAGAAAAAGGAGAACGGGCGACGAAACAATCTCCGGCGACATATGTCGCCGGGGAAAACACTCTAAACGATAAAAGTTCATCCGACGTGGCATTCATTCGGGTTGATTTTTTTTTTATATTATGACTAAACATTTCCCCGGTGACATGTCGCCGGAGATAATTTGGTTAATGTTTAACCCAAAAGTCCATAAAAAACTGAGAGGCAAAGTTTCCCGCGTCACTTTCCCCGGCGACATGTCGCCGGGAATAGTATTGACCGTTGTTAATTGAGATTAAGCAACGTCATTAGTAAATTGCATTTATGTGTGACATTATCCCCGGCGACATGTCGCCGGGGATTGTGTTTGGGCTTATATTTTAATTTGGGCTCATTTTTCATAAGTTTATTTTGGGCTTATTTTTGGTGGGCTGACATTGGCTATATTATCCCCGGCGACATGACGCCGGGGAAAGTGAGTTGACTTCGTTGACTTATCTCATTTGGTTAAATGTAATCGTTTATTAATTATAAAATATATTAATTATTATTTATAATTATATATTTGATAAATAACAACTATATAAAAAAACACTCCGTTTTCTCGGTTCGGTTCGGTCAGGATATGCACTACCCTTCTATAGTTGAACATGATATACCATATAGTTTTTCAAGATGCACATTCGTCAAGTAACACAAAAACAAACATTCATTTAGTTAAATATTATACATACCACTTGTAGTAACACAAGCGAGGCCTTAGACCGATAATCATACGTGAGTTAAAAACATACACTTAAACATATTAGACTGATAATCATACGAGACTTACAAACAGACACTTAAAGCATACAAATTACATTACAAATGACAAACTACTCCAAATCAAGTTTTTCCATGTCATTATAAACTTCGTGAAGTAGTGCATCTGAATTAACTGTGTGTTGTTTCAGATGCATATACATTTCCACTGTTGCCTTGAGTACCTTTATCTTATCAAGCAAGTGCTTGCAGTTTGAGCACTCTGCATTTTTTGAAAATCCCAAATAATAAATTTAAGGTGTTGAAGATCCTGGAGAATAGCTTGGAGGTGTTGAATGTCCTGGAGAATAACTTGGAGTCGATGGAGCTCCAAAAGAACTGGTCAGTAGACGGACTTGTTCTTCTTTCCATAAAAAATCCACATCTAAAGCAATTTTCCGAGGCTGTTAAAGAGTAAAGAAATCAATTTTTAACAACTAACCAAATTACTAAAATATATCACACAAATAAAAAACATGTGTTTGTTCACCTTTGATAGTGGACATGCATAGTATAGTTTACCACGAGTTTTAGGTTTATATGATTCTCGCAGAACTACATCTCCGGTTCTACAACGACACGCAAAAGCTTCATATGGAACCATCTTCATAATAACAGTGTGATATGTATGTGGTTGTGATGGTAAGAGTGTGTGTGATATGTTGGTGATTGTGAGGATAATATCTGCTTTTATAGTAAAAAATAGTTTTTTGGAGGGAGTATTTGGAGGAATTTTTTAGCGGGAGTATTTGGAGGGATTTTTTAGCAGGAGTTTTTGGCAGGAGTCAATATGGTATCGTTGTACATTAGAAGTTTAATGGATGAGTCGATGTGGTTCGTTGTACATTAGATGTTCAAAGGATGAGTCGATATGTTATCGTTATACATTAGATGTTCAACGGATGTACAACGATAAAACATCGACTCATCCGTTGAACATCTAATGTACAACGATAACATATCGACTCATCCGTTCAACATCTAATGTACAACGATAACATATCGACTCATCCGTTGAACATCTAATGTACAACGATAACATATCGACTCATCCGTTGAACATCTAATGTACAACGATAACATATCGACTCATCCGTTGAACATCTAATGTACAACGATAACATATCAACTCATCCGTTAAACATCTAATGTACAACGATAACATATCGACTCATCCGTTGAACATCTAATGTACAACGATAACATATCGACTCATCCGTTGAACATCTAATGTACAACGATAACATATCGACTCATCCGTTAAACATCTAATGTACAACGATAACATATCGACTCATCCGTTGAATATCTAATGTACAACGATAACATATCGACTCATCCGTTGAACATCTAATGTACAACGATAACATATCGACTCATCCGTTGAACATCTAATGTACAACGATAACATATCGACTCATCCGTTGAACATCTAATGTACAACGATAACATATTGACTCATCCGTTGAACATCTAATGTACAACGATAACATATTGACTCATCCGTTGAACATCTAATGTACAACGATAACATATCGACTCATCCGTTGAACATCTAATGTACAATGATAGCATATCGACTCATCCGTTGAACATCTAATGTACAACGACAACATATCGACTCATCCGTTGAACATCTAATGTACAACGATAGAATATCGACTCATCCGTTGAACATCTAATGTACAACGACAACATATCGACTCATCCGTTGAACATCTAATGTACAACGATAACATATCGACTCATCCGTTAAACATCTAATGTACAACGATAACATATCGACTCATCCGTTGAACATCTAATGTATAACGATAACATATCGACTCATCCGTTGAACATCTAATGTACAACGATAACACATCGACTCATCTGTTGAACATCTAATGCAGAACGATAACATATCGACTCATCCGTTGAACATCTAATGTACAATGATACCATATCGTCTCATCCGTTGAACATCTAATGTACAATGATAGCATATCGACTCATCCGTTAAACATCTAATGTAAAACGATAACATATCGACTCATCCGTTGAACATCTAATGTACAACGATAACATATCGATTCATCGTTAAACATCTAATATATAATGATAACATATCGACTCATCCGTTAAACATCTAATGTATAATGATAACATATCGACTCATCCGTTAAACATATAATGTATAACGATAACATATCGACTCATCCGTTAAACATCTAATATATAACGATGACATATTGACTCATCCGTTGAACATCTAATGTATAACGATAACATATCGACTCATCCGTTGAACATCTAATGTACAACGATAACATATCGACTCATCCGTTAAACATCTAATGTATAACGATAACATATCGACTTATCTGTTGAACATCAACACATCAACTCATCCGTTAAACATCTAATGTATAACGATAACATATCGACTCATCCGTTGAACATCTAATGTACAACGATAACATATCGACTCATCCGTTAAACATCTAATGTATAACGATAACATATCGACTCATCCGTTGAACATCTAATGTACAACGATAACATATCGACTCATCCGTTAAACATCTAATGTATAACGATAACATATCGACTCATCCGTTGAACATCTAATGTACAACGATAACATATCGACTCATCCGTTAAACATATAATGTACAACGATAACATATCGACTCATCCGTTGAACATATAATGTACAACGATAACATATCGACTCATCCGTTGAACATCTAATGTACAACGATAACATATCGACTCATCCGTTGAACATCTAATGTACAACGATAACATATCGACTCATCCGTTGAACATCTAATGTACGATAACACATTGACTCATCCGTTGAACATCTAATGTATAACGATAACATATCGACTCATCTGTTAAACATCTAATGTACAACGATAACACATCGACTCATCCGTTGAACATCTAATGTACAACGATAACACATCGACCCATCCGTTAATAATTATAAATAATAATTATATATTTTATAAAAAAAACTTATAATTATTTTTATAAATTATTATATATAAAATATATAACTACAAATTATATTTTATAATTAATAATTATAAAATATACTATTTTTGTAAATTATTATTTATACTATTATTATAAAATATATAATTATAAAATATACCATTTTTATAAAATATATAATTATAAAATATAGTTTATAATTAATAACTATTAAAAAGCTGAATAAGATTTTTTTGTATAAAATCATTCCCCGGCGACATGTCGTCGGGGATTATTTTGTTCTCGTCCCACGAAATTTTCTTTATCGCGCCATTTTCGCTAAATGACAAAACTTCTAACCTTCCCCGGCGACATGTCGTCGGGGAATGTAAAAAACACCAAAAAGCAGATCTAACCATACACTTAGAAAAAAACAAAATTTATACATTTCCTTCACCTTCGGCGATTGTCAAGAAGACTACCACCACCATCCGGCATCATCACCACCATCTCCTTCACCACCACCACCTTCACCACCTCCCACCACCACAACCACTCACACGAGCACTACCTGAATCGACTGAAATAATAACTTCTCCTCTATAAGTTTAATTCTTCTTCTTTTAATCCTCTAAAGGATGATTCTTTTTCTTTTTCTAACCCTCTAAATAGTAGCAGCCAACACAATTGATTTTGTTCATTAAGGGTTTGATTTTTTTTAATTTTGTTAATAATATGTTAATAAGCCAACTGAAGCTGATAAGATATTGTTATAAAGGTATAATAAGCTATTGTTATTTGTTTGTGGCAGTTAAAAGTCCACGGCCGAGACCGAGCTGAGGGATAAGACCGATTTGAGACCGAGCCGACTTTAAATAGTCGAGTCCACAGCCGAAGGTATGCTCTATATTTTTTTCCCTTTTGCTATCCCCGGGGACATGTCATCGACAAATGTAAAAAGTTATTAATTTATGTTATATATGAAGTTGAAATAAGTTGAGAGGCGGGAACGAGCCTAGAATAACCTCATATAATCTGAAATAAGCTGAAATAAGTTAAAAGAGCCGAAATAAGTTGTGTTTTAATAATGTAAAACGCAAGCCCAAACACTCATTGACACTGTAAAACGCACACCCAAACACTCTTTATGCTGCCAAAATGATGAGAATAAGCTTGTTAAACAGCTTATCAGCATAAGCTGTTCTTAAACAGCTTATCATAATAAGCTGCTTTTAAACATCTTATCAGAATAAGCTGTTTTAAATAGCTTATTTTGATAAGCTGTTTAAAAACAACTTATTCGATATAAATGTATGTTTTTTTCATTATAATAGAATTTAAATTGTATATGCGTTTCGATATTAGGATTTGATATAAATATATATGCGTTTGGTATTGGTTTTATTGAATGTTCTAGGAATGTTTTAGGATTTTAGTGATTAATTTCGCAAAATTCCCGTTCGAATTTATACATCCTATAGAAAACCCTTCCATAATTAATTTATTAGAAATTAATTTCGGAAAGTCCCCTGTTTAAGACTGTTTTTTTGAATGTTTTGTCTCATTTAGGATATGAATGCGTATAACTGGTTTACTATTTGAGATGATTTCGACAGTGTTTCTCCTTTACTCATACGAATATGTCTTTAAACACATATTTGGGGAGTTGAGGAGAAATGCTGCCAAAATTTTCTCAAATAGTAAATTGGTTATATGCATTCATATATGAGACGAATCATTCAAAGAGTGGGTTAGGATTGCCTTCCATAGTTGCACTAGGTGAACAAAACATCTCGTATTCCTTGTTTGAATGTGTTTAATTAAGTGCATATAATAACTAATTGTTTTGTTAAAACGCAGTTATGGTAATTGATAAGAGTTGGACCTGTTTAGGGCGTCATGAAAAAACATTTTTTACCAATCTTAAGAAATTTGCCGAGCATTGCAAGCCGTTAGTGAATACATCTGGAAATGTAAAATGTCCATGCAAGTCTTGTCGTAATGTAACTTGGGTTTCCATCCTCGACCTTCCACGCCACATTACGAATAATGGGTGGGACCCAAGTTATAAAACATGGACTAACCATGGTGAACCGAATGCTCTTCCGCCAGTAATACATAACACAACACAACCTCAGATGATGAGTGACATGACAGCGTGCCTTAATGATCTTAGCTACATTCCTCCGAATAATGAACAAAATGAGCCAACTCAAGGAGATATCAGTGAGACAAGTAACGAACCGACTCAAGCTATACGTAACGAGTTTGAAGAGTTATATGCGAGTACCAATGAGGAGCTGTACCCGGGTTGTGGCTATGTGACTCGATTAGACTTTAAGGCAAAGTTTACCTATTTTAAGGTTAAAGGTAAATTGACTGATTCTATATTCAATGAAATGCTAGAGTTTTTCCAAAATGTATTTCCCATCACTAAAGGAAACAAGCTCCCACCGTCATACTATGCAATAAAGATGACATTTAAAATGATCGGGTTAGGGTACGAGTTGATACATTCTTGTATAAATGATTGCTTCTTATTTTGGGGTGAAGATCACAAAGATAAGCAGTTTTGTCCGGTGTGTAACACGAGTATATGGAAAGACAGTAACACATCGGGGAAGAAAGTTCCTAAGAAGGTATTGCGTTACTTTCTGATCATTCCTAGACTACAACGTTTGTACAAGTCTAGTCACACTACAAAGGAAATGACTTGGCATGCTACTGGAAAGTGTATAGAGCCTGGTAAGATGCAACACCCGGTTGATGATAGAGTATGGAAGATTTATGACACCAAATATCCGAATTTTACAAAAGAACCAAGAAATGTTCGATTAGGGTTGGCTGCTGATGGTTTCAATCGGTTCGGAAACCTTAGTCAGTCTTACAACATGTGGCCAGTAATACTGACAACATACAATCTGCCTCCGTGGTGATGTATGAAAGAGAGTTCTTTCATGCTAACGTTGTTAATTCCTGGCCCTAAATCCTCGGGCAAGGACATTGATGTTTACTTAAGGCCTTTGATTGATGACATAAAGGATTTATGGGCAAAGCCATGTGTCGAGACTATAGACGTTGCTACAGGCTAGAAGTTCAATATGAGAGCGATGGTTTTATGGACCATCAATGATTTTCCTGCTCAAAGTAGTTTGTCTGGGTGAAGTGGGTTAGGTTACAAGGCATGCCCTACATGTAATGAAGATACTCCATCTACGCGTGTGTTAGGCAAAATAGCTTATGTTGGCCACATAAGATTCTTAACGAAGCCTCATAAATGAAGGAGGTCACTTGATTTCAATGTTGAAATCAAAGACGGAGATCCTCCTAGAAAATTTGACCGGGATGACATCATGGCTCAACTTGCTAGATTACCCACGCGTGTGAAGGGTAAACATCTAATGTGTAGGGGTGTGAAGATAAAATGCAATGTTCTTGTCGAGCTGAACTGGACTAAACGGTCTATTTTTTACGAGCTTGAGTATTGGTCTTTTCTTACACTAAAACATAAATTAGATGTCATGCATATCGAAAAGAATGTGTTGGAGAGTATCTTGAACACTTTGTTAATGAATGACAAATCTAAAGACACCACCAAGGCAAGACAAGACTTGAAAAGGCTAGGCATTCGAAGTGGCCTATGGCTCGGCCAAAACAAAAATGAGAAGTACACGAAGCCTCAGGTTGTGTATTCTTTCACACCAGGGGACAGAAAAAAGTTTTGTTAGTTCATCAAAGGAGTTAAACAACCAAATGGGTTCAGATCCAACTTCAAGCACAAAGTGACCGATAATGATACCAATATAACGGGCCTGAAGTCTCATGACTGTCATATATTGATGCAACGTTTACTTCCTTACAGACTTCAGCAATACTTACCCGCAGACGTTGCAAAACCTATAATCGAGTTATGTTTATTCTTTAAGTAAATCTGCTCTCAAACTTTGATGGAGGATGACATGTTGAAAGCTCAAAGCAAGGTGGTTGATATTCTGTGTAATCTCGAGCTCGTATATCCTCCTAGTTTCTTTGACATTATGATTCATTTGGTTATCCATTTATCTGTAGAGGCTCTTGAAGGCGGGCCTATTCGCCCCCGGTGGATGTATCCATTTAAAAGATTCATGAAGAAGCTAAAAAATTATGTATGAAATAAAGCTAAGCTGAAAGGTTCGATTGCGGAGGGTTATGTTGCAGAAGAAGCATTGACTTTTAGTTCTCATTATTTTCGGGATGTTACCACAAATTTTAATCGTCCTGACCGTAATGTGGATTGCCCTCCTCCAACGTGCCAGTTTTAGGTGTTCAGATCAGTATGTAAATCGATTGGTTTACGATCGATTATTCGTATTGATCACCAAGAATTGAAAAAAGTGATATGGTATGCACTTCACAACAGTCCTGAAATCGACACGTATCGAGTCAAGTTCAAAAGGTACGCATTTTTATTTTGAAAATTCTTTTTCTTAACTTATCTTTTCGACGACTTATTCTAATACCATGAACATTTTCAGTCAATTTCCTAACAAAGACATGAAAGAAGAATTCCCCGGCTGGTTTAGGTCGCAAGTAAACTTAGACTTATTGTGTGTATTTAACTGTAAAAATAACGATATCATATTTTGTGTTCTCTATCTAATCCTATCTTTTTCATAGATCCGTTAACGTCACGTAGACAAACACCCAAGTGTTAGCGCAAGCAACGAGTTATTCGCTTTGGCTTGTGGACCAGCGCC
The DNA here is from genome assembly GCA_026074375.1 of Tanacetum coccineum. Classification (NCBI taxonomy): domain Eukaryota; kingdom Viridiplantae; phylum Streptophyta; class Magnoliopsida; order Asterales; family Asteraceae; genus Tanacetum; species Tanacetum coccineum. Next base: position 25,143 of record BQNB010072486.1, read on the forward strand.
GACTCTAATATCAGTCAACTCTTGTGTAGTCAACGGTGTGAGGTTTGTCGTGCACAGTCGCGATGAACGTCCCACAACTCAAAACAATGGCATTTGTTCGCCTGGTGAGGACGGAGAAATGTATTATGGTCAGCTTAAAGAAATCCTTGAGTTTTCGTATATGTCGTTCAAAACTGTGTTGTTTCGAGTTAAGTGGTTCGACACTAGCAACAAAGGACGAGTCAAACATTTAGTCATTAGAAACAACATAATACAAATCTTGGAAAATGGTGAGTCGTTTAAAAATGATCAATACATTCTTGCAACACAAGTCAAACAATGCTTCTACCTTGAAGATATGGCCAGACGACCACTCGGTTGGAAGGTCGTCGAACATGTAAATCATAAAGTTTTCGAACGATGGTGTCATTGTGATAGAGGACGACCCTGATATTATACATGTCGACAACTCATCTGATCTCGCACTTATTACTAGTTTGAATGACTTGGAAATTGCGGCTTTGCATATAGATGGTCAATCAATCGATGTTGATGCACCACCAGATATCATTGATGTTAATGAAGACGATGATATTATTGATGATGAATACGTCCTTCCTCATGATTTAGAAGATTCTGATGATGAAGACCTCGTCAATGTTGATGATGATGATGGTGTAGATGTTGTTTATTCTTGTAAAGAAGAAGATTGATCTTTAGTTGTAACTTGTAAAAGACACTTATTTAAATGAATGAATGAAATTATTATGGATTGTTTAAATGTGTATATTTATTTGGATGTGTGCATGCTTTTATGATTTTGTTCATTAATTTCTACATGTTATTCTAATTGTACTTGTATAGATGTTAGAGATGTAGCAAGGGGTCACAACGGTGACGGTGGCGGTGATGATCGTCCCCCTCCACATCAGTTAGCTGGCGGTTGCCGAGGTAGTGGTAAGAATTTCTAGATTATTGTAATATAAGCATAAACTTGATATATTAAATTTGCTTGCCTTGAATTTTTATGTCGTTATCACTCACTTGATTTTGTAGGCAAGGGCACCCAAAAACTCAATTTGGGAGGCAGGAAAGCCGGCAGGATGCATACTCGCAAGGAAACCAGGAACCTCGAGTTAAGGAAGATCACAGATGAATTAGGCCCGCAGCCGATCCGGTTTGAGTGGAAATATAATGGCACGATGTTGCCTCTCGGTGACCACTCGTCACATTGGGCTAACCTCTCGGGGAGATCGTGAGGGAGTTCCCGATGTACTTTGATTCTTGGCGTAACATCCCGTCGGAGCGGAATGCGGGGGTCTACGGAAAGATTAGGGTCAGTTATTTCATTATTCTTTTATGTTTATTTTATTATTGTGTTACATTTATTTAATTGTGTAAATTTATCTAAATTTGTTTATTTATTTATATCTTATAAATAAATAAACAAATTTAGATAAAATATAAATGATATCTCTAAGGCTGTCTTTGTTATATATGATTACAGACCCAGTTGACTTGAAGCTCCACATGCAATCTGAGCTTTGGCCAGAAATCAGGAAGGGCATCGATCAACATCTTGGCAAGATCTACACGGACAACAAGTCGTCATTGAAGAGGGATTATTGGGTTAAGAACCTCGATGACGAGACTTACGACGTGGAAGCTATCATATGCCGACATCTCGTGAACATTTCTACGGAAGATTGGGATGAGCAGATCCGATTTTGGTCTGATCCCAAGAACCTGGCTCGGTGTGCTCAAAATGCTTGAAACAGGGCAAAGAGCACGGTCGTATGCTGTCACACCCCATCAATGGCGGAAACACGGGATGCGACGATACCATTCATCGCACAAGATACAAGATCATACACTTTATAATTTACATTCATAAAACTGAAGTTTTACAGAACTTTACAAGTTAAAATCTTAACATAAATCAAAACCACGTCCATCTCTACCCAGTCCCCTTGGGTTACATCTTTTCTCTTCCAATACCAATCACATACCTTTGATTTGACACACCTGAAAATGATACTCGAAAACGTCAACAATAATGTTGGTGAGCTCGTAGGTTTGACCTTAAACCCAAAAGTTGTGCCAATATATCAATAGTGGACAATAGTGCTATATGACAGTGAATATATGCAAACAACCTTAGCATCACCGCTAATCAATAACCATATGTCACTTACGCACCTAAAGGGCCTACCAGCTGGAGCACTAAAATTAGGACAGGACCACACACAAACCTGGGTAGGCGTACCCATCCGCTCTAATAATCACACACATACTGGGTAGGCGTACCCCTCCGATCCAAACAATCATACAAATACTGGGTAGGCGTACCCATCCGCTCCAAACAATCATACAACACATAATATTCACATAGCAGTCATAAGCACATATCTTGTCCCAAAAACAAAACCACATTTCGCACAGATCAATTCAAAACATTTCAAAACACATTTGAGTATCATTTTCCCCCAACGGAAAAACCAGTAAAAAGTGGGGCTACGAGAACTCACCTCAATCAGCAATCAAAGCAACCGCACAATCTATATCGCTCCGAATGTCATTGCGACCCTCTCCTGCTCGTACTCCAAACTCCTAAATCAGTACCTCTGGGAGAAAATCTCCTCTCTAACCCCCCCGACCTAGTGAATAACTCTCTTATGTCCCTATCGTACCTCTTAAACAGAGCAAGCTATAACTCCTCCAATCATACTGCATGATCACCCTATTGCATCTGAACTTGAGCTCCCAGCTCAGTTAGAAATCCGTCAGTCTCAACTGCAGCGGGTGTTGCTACAGGAGATGGTACAGTCAAAGGTATCATAGGTGATGAAATGGGTAATGGATCGTCAGATGGTGATGAAGAAATGGGAAGTGAACCAGATGTCTACTCAGGTGAACGTGGTGTCTGTACAGGTGGTGCCGGGGGTGGGTAATCAGGAATATCAATATAAATCATACCGTCCTCCGGGTCGGTCCATGTGGTAAGTGTGGATTGTTTAAATGCTGACACCCTCTCAGGTATCTCGGACTTTGGTGCCGATCCAGAACCCCGTCCGACCTCAAACGTACTGTATACATCACCCTTCTCTAATGCTAACTCACGACGCCTCAACGCTCCATACCCAAGTCCTAAAGGCGCGCTCACAGTCGTCCCTACACCCGGAGCTGCCTACTACTGACCCCCAGGCACAGCCTCCTCCTCCTCCTCTAAACCAAGTCCATCACTCTCTACACTATGACCCTCGTCATCTATACCATGACTCTTATCATCTAAACCATAACCCTCATCATCCATACTGAGGCCCTCAATCTCCGCAGTAAGACCCTCATCCTCCACAGCAGGATCTTCATCCTCTGCAGTAGGACCTTCGTCCTATGCGTCCTCACTCACACTGTCAGAATCCATACTCTCCTCTATCTCCTCATCATCATCCTCCTCACTATCCTCTACTAACTCAGACGTACCACGATAACGCTTTCACGAAGGAAGGTCTGGTGGCGACACAGATGGTGAACTCTCGTAAGAGGACCAAAATCTCTTACAGAACGCGGACTCAGACATAGCTGCCACCTCTGCCATACTAGCTGAGAGGCCCGATGACATCGCATGTGGAACGCACACAGCCATACGTGCGGTCCTGCGGAGAATGGGAACCACAACGAGTGAGGGACTCTTAGATAACGATATAGGTGGTGCTATAGCGAGGGGTGACTCAGGTGTCTCAGTATCAATGGGGTCCTCGAAAGGCTCGGACTCAGTGTCCGTCCCATCCAGATAAGCCTGCCTAATGGCCTCATAGGGATCCTCAGGAAGTGGCACGGGCACTCGGGAGCTCTGAGCTCCGTCAGCCTGGGTGGAACTCTCCGGGTCAACAAACACTGGGGTAGACATCCTGTGATAACACGGTAAAAGGGTATAAGTATAAAATATTTTTATCCAAATTATCAGCATCATTATTGCTTACATATACAAATCATCATAACGTTTGAAATTAGACGTCCGTAACCGTATATATACATATATATCCTTATATATATATTAAATATAACGGGAAAAATACGAACAACAATCACCAACCAAGTTCGATACCGAACAGGCACGACTGGTCAACACATAAAACACATAATCCATCAAAGCACATTCCCAAATCACGTCGCTACCTGCGACTATCCATAAATTTTCTCAAGGCAACACGCACTACACTAAGGCAAGCATGTCCATCATCAAACAATCAATCATCGCTACCCGCGACGATTTTTACTTACACTCTCTAGGCATCGCACACTACTACTACTAAGGCAGCATGGCAATCCTAAAATCAACACAATCTCAATCTCAACACTCGCAAGTGTTCTTATCACTTTACATCCTATCATTTTCAGGTGGTCACATTACTCACACATCCCTTCCCTCCCCTAACATAACTTTTAGAAAACTAACCCCATCATTTCATAGTCCTTCCTGAATTAAGCATAGTTGATCAGGCTATACGTAGTTTAGGAATAATACCATGAACTGTTCGGGTTATTTAACTTTCGCCATGTTTGAGGTTTTACTAAAATAGACTTCACTTTCTGGTTATAGTTGCGCTTTTTATTTTATAAAAACCAGCATTCTCTATAACCTTGGCTCTGATATCAATCTATCACACCCCGTCAATGACGGAAACACGGGTTGCGACGATACCATTCATCACACAAGATACAAGATCATACACTTTATAATTTACATTCATAAAACTGAAGTTTTACAGAACTTTACAAGTTAAAATCTTAACATAAATCAAAACCACGTCCATCTCTACCCAGTCCCCTTGGGTTACATCTTTTCTCTTCCAATACCAATCACATACCTTTGATTTGACACATGATACTCGAAAACGTCAACAATAATATTGGTGAGCTCGTAGGTTTGACCTTAAACCCAAAAGCTATGCCAATATATCAATAGTGGACAATAGTGCTATACGACAATGAATATATGCAAACAACCTTAGCATCAACGCTAATCAATAACCATATGCCACTTACACACCTAAAGGCCTAACAGCTGGAGCACTAAAATTAGGGCAGGACCACACACAAACCTGGGTAGGCGTACCCATTCGCTCCAATAATCACACATATACTGGGTAGGCGTACCCTTCTGATCCAAACAATCATACAAATACTGGGTAGGCGTACCCATCCGCTCCAAACAATCATACAATACATAATATTCACATAGCAGTCATAAGCACATATCTTATCCCAAAACCAAAACCACATTTCGCATAAATCAATTCAAAACATTTCAAAGCACATTTGAGTATTATTTTCCCCCAACAGAAAAACCAGTAAAAAGTGGGGCTATGAGAACTCACCTCAATCAGCAATCAAAGCAACCACACAATCTCAAATAAAGTAGAATACAATAAACTCTACGCAAGCGCACAATGTACTCGATAACGACCTAATATATATATACCCACTATATCAATACTCGTACAAAATTATCTTATTGTACAAGTGTTCGCCTTAACTCACGCAAATCCTCATTTTTATCCCAAAATTCCATTCCAAATTTACATCATTCCAATCTCGTTATCTCATACCGTTAACTCATTACAAAAATCGCCGTCTTGTTACCAACACTTTATCTTGTTATCAAAACTTTACCTCGTATTATGGTTGTGTGGTAATTACGCAAAAAAGACTCAAAAATACTTGGGTAAAGTGTGACATC
>BQNB010072487.1:0-26482 GCA_026074375.1 Tanacetum coccineum
AGCGGAAGTATCCCAATCATTGTGATGGGCGGTCATATTCTCGATGAGATCATAGCACTCTTCGGGTCGCCTTTTCATAAAGGTACCTCCGACAGCAACATTGATGGCATCACGATGTCTTAAAGTTAACCCGTTATAGAAAGTATCTATTTGAGTCACGGGTAACATGTTGTGGTTAGGACATCGATCAATTAAAAGCTTGTAACGTTCCCTTGCTTTGAATAACGATTCATCGGGTTCTTGACGGAAATTTGTAATATCATTTCTCAACTTGGTCACCATAGAGGGTGGGAAGTATTTTCCGAGAAAGATTTTTACCATTTGGTCAAAGGTGGTGATAGAATTCCTTGGCAAACGATCAAACCATTCGGCGGAATGATGTTTCAAGGAGTAAGGGAAGAGATATAAACGAAGGGCGTCATCGGAGACCCCATTCACTTTCATACTTTGGGTGACATGTAAAAATTTGTCAAGATGCTTGTTGGCATAATCACTCGGTCCATGTAATGGACACGAATTTTGAACTTGTTAAATCATGTCATTCTTAAGTCCAAAATCCGTTGCTTGAATTGCAATCGGGGCAATTGGTCCACCCCGACCATTCAAAGACGGTTGGCATAACTCCTCCATCGTTCGGAGGTCGAGAACAGGTAAACCGGCTCCCGCGGGAGGTGGTCCGTCATCACCGTTTCCGTTAGTGGCCATATTGATTTCTTCAAAATTGTTTAAAAGATTAGGATTAACACGAGTTCTTCTTCGAATTGTACGTTCGGGATCTTCGAGAGGTGGAAAGAGATTCCTAGTCGAAGATCGAGTGCTCATGCACTAAAAAGAAATTTAAAAAGAGAAATTATACTAATTATTTTTTTTGGTTTTTCAACAATTGATTCACAAAGATTTATTTTAATAACGGACAATGAGATAAGACAACTTAAACCTAATAATCAACAAGCTTCACGGTAGCTCTCTAAAAGAAAAATGCACAAAGGAGCGGAGGAGTAGGAAATCGCGAAGCTATTAAAAACCTTTCTCCTTTAGGGTCGTAGTTCCTCGGAACAACCCACCTTATACCCCTCTTAGAGTTTGTTTATCTTTCAAAAGTGAACCGTACCTCGCAAGTGACACAAAAGGTAAGTTTTTGAATCCTTGGTTCAGGAACTTATTAATGATAATACTTCAGTTGAAAGTATTATATTGATGGTGAATTTTATTGATAATTATGGACAATGTAATTTTATATTTTTAATAACAATCTTGTTTTTTTATATATATATATACTAAAAAGAAAATGAAAAATATGTTTGTATTTTTATATTTTTAATAACAAAAATAACTTCACAAGGAAGGATATTCAAAGCACTAATTGTCAAACTTCGGAACGACAAACGCTTACACTCCTCCCCAGCAGCGGCGCCAAAAAGTGATAGACTTCGAAAACTATCCCTTAAAATATATATAAATATAAATAATTATAAATATATAATAAGGATAATTATCAAGAAAATCAATGAAACCGGAAGTAGTATATGATATTCCCGGGTCGTTATCCCCAACGAGGAATGCAATGGTGAGTCGAGAGTCGGTTTGATATTTGATGTTTGAATGGAAGAGATTTTGATTGGTTTATCTAAATCTACGGGAAAATTAATGCAATCTACACTAAAAACAATTAAGGCACACAAATTTAAACTAAAAACACAAAACGGGAATCCTAAAAACGCGTCTAAATATCAACTAATTCAAATTTTAACCCTACACAAGAAATTTTTGAATGTAAACCTTAAAAATGACAAAAGAAAATTTTCTAAAAAAGAATTGTATTTTTTTGACTTTTTAATAATTTTCTATGAATTAAAAACTAATTTAATCTATTTAAAATCCTAGAAAATAGCAAATTAATACCTAAAAATTCTAAAAAATGATTTTCTACCTTAGAAAAGTCTAAAATATGATAAAAATTAAGAAAACTATTTTTAACTACTTTTTATAATTAAAAACTAATTTTTAAATTTAAAATTAAAAAGTTAAAAATGGAATTTAAAATCTAAAAATGATAAAAATGTTTTTAAAGTTTGTAAAACTAAAAATATTAATTCTAAAACTAAAAACTATTTTTTTGTATTTTTCTAAATAATTTAACTATTTTTAAATGATTTTCTAAATTTTTAAACTTCGAAAAATAAATAAAAATAACAAATAAAGGAGGAAAAATCTAAAAAATTACAGGAAAGTCCTAAAAGATGCAAAGTGCCTAGGAAAAATAAGCTGGATGTCCCAGCTTAACAAATAAGCTCTAAAAAGCTCGGGATAAGCTACGGCTTATTTAATAGAAATGGGCTCAAAAAGGTGATAAACGAATTGTTTGTGCAAGCCTAGACAGAAAAGACCCAAGGGCAGGAGTGGTTTGTGTGTGGGGTGTTAAAGCGTTTGGTTGAGAGGGTAGAGGTCTTGGGTTCGAGCCCTAGCTCACCCAGGACTTCCCCTTTCCCAAGCGTTTTTTGTTTTCCATTTTTTTACAATTTTTTTATAAGCTAAAAATAAGCAGTTTTTACAAAGACACATTTTTTAGAATCTACTAATAAGCACAAAAATAAGCACTAAAGGGACAGAATAGCTTTTTTTATACTAAGTCTAAAATGGTTAACTGTTTAGCTACTTTAAGCACAAAGAAGCAATCAAAAAGGACAAATAAGCTAACCTAGATACTTAACTATACCTAATAAGCAAAAGAAACAAAAATAAGCTAAGGCAATAAGCAGAAAAGGCACAAATAAGCAATTAAGCACAATGGCTAAACTGACAGTAAAAACAGTCAAGGGGCACTCTTTAGGCTTAAAAATAAGCACCAATAAGGATCCTTATGGCTTGATGAGCTATATGAGCTTAAAGACCAGCTTCCAAACTACAAAAATCCTCAATCAAAACAAAGTTTGAAATTCAGGTTAAGCCACAAATGCTTAATGAAAAAGCTATTTTTTTACACTTAGCACAAATTTTTGACAGATTATGTCAATAACAAAAACAACAAATGCAGGCTATTAGGCTTTGGTTTCTAACTTACTTTAACACTCTAATGAACACAAAAACAATCTTAAAATACCACTTTTTTAAAATCTAACTCTATAAGCTGTTATGATAGATTTAGAACACACAGATTTAAACAACAACTGTTATAAACTAAGATTTTGAAATTTAACTCTTAAAAAACTCTTGACAACTGATCTTTAGGACTAATCTAGGCTAAGCTAAACTGACTCAAGTGTCCAAATGCATTTTTGACCCATTATGACCCATTAAACAGGTTAAACCAAACACCCCTTTAAATCTTATTTTTGGTATTTTTAACTTGTTTTTCTTGATTTTAAGCCAAAACTTGCAAGACCAGATGATAAATGAGATTAATAAGCAATATTACACTAACTTTAACAAGAATTAAGCACTCTAATCAGCTAGAACAGGTTATGCAACTAGTAAGCTATTTTTTTGACAGATTTTTAATAAAATTTGCACAAATGACTTTCAAACTACAAACTAAGCAAGATAAGCACTAAACATCATAAGCAAACATAAATAAGCATAACTAAGCAAGAATAAGCAAAAAATAAGCAATGCTACAGTAATTAAGCTAAAAAATTAAAATAAGAGACTTACAAAGGCCCTTACTCAAACAGGGCAAACCAAGATTTTAAAAGCTTACCTACAAGCTCCAGCTTATCAAAGATAAGCTGGTGGTGTCCATAAGCCCATACAAATCCGGCTTATCATCCAAATAAGCTGTGGTGTTTTTGGTGTGATTTCTTTTTGGTGAATTTTCCTTAAAAACTTTATAATTAAATTAAAATAGGTTTATAATATGCTTGCTTAAGAACTTAAAACAACTTTTGAAAGGCTTTTGAATACGTTAAAAACAAGAATTTAAGAACAACAAATTTTAAGCTAAACTCTTACATTTTCATTAACTCATAAAAAGATTACAATATTTAAAAATTACACTATATAAGCTAACAAAAACTAAACTAGGTTAAAACTACTTCCCTCTATGGGCTTACAAATGAGTACTATATATAGAGACGTCTAAGTGTCTTGGTCTTCTTTGTCTTCACACATTTGTGTTTCTTCTGTGAGAGAAAATAAAGGTGTTTTTGTTGTGTGAGTGAGTGTCAAGCTTCATCTCAGCCATCTAATTTTCTTTGTCCCCAAGCCTTTGATCTCAACCCTTAATTCTTTGTTTTTATCCATGGATGAACGAAAGTGTATGGGATTGCCAACATGGCAATGAGCCATGTGATGGGTGGGGTAAGGTTGAGAGGTAATGTTTTTGTTATTTAGTTTCAGAGATGGTGATGGGTGAAGAAGACATAAAAATGGCAATTTGGCGCCAAATTCATTTTTGTGTTTGTATCTCTGTTTTGGGTAACAAGGGTGAAGGGTGAAGGGTTTGGGGTTTTGCAAACTTAAGCCCTTCAACTTGTGTTGTGTGATTGCAAGTTAAGTCCATGTGGTGAAAATATTTGGGGGAGTGGCAAAAATGGTCCCTGAAGTTATATAGAGTTTTTGCATGAATGGTCCTTGGGGACTAACAGCCGTTTAAGGTTAAGGGTGATGGGCTTAACATTTGTTAATGCTGTTTGGGCTTTGGATATGGGCCGGGTATAATAAAAAAGGGTATTGGGCCCATTTCATGGTATTAGTCTTGATAATATTGCTTAATGGGTTGACCCGACCCATTAGATGGGTGCAGGTGGGCCCATTAAGCAATTCTTCGTTTACGGCTTTGACTTTAACTTTGACTTTTGTACTTTTGGCTTTGACTTGACTTTTCTTTCACGCTCTTTCCGTTCTCGTGCTCGGTTTTGTCGTTTTTGGCTTTATTTTTGTCCTTTTCTCGGATATCCGTTACCTGCACAATACAAATGCAAAACATACAAATACAATGTATTTTTGGTACATTTTTGGTCATTTTAGCTCATTTTTAATGGTCAAATGTATGTGTAATTAAACACGTACCAAGCACCAAACCGCGAACACGCGAAAGCAAGCATAAGCAAAACACCGCGCACATAGATCCTATACGCAACTAAATGACGGATCTTAGGTTATAGTCTAGGCCAACCCACCTAGTTCTCTATAACCTTGGCTTTGATTACCAATCTGTCACACCCCGACAATGGCAGAAACTCGAGAATGCAACATAATGATCAATCATATTACAAGATACAATATAGAGAAAACTACAATGCATAAACTTCAAGTGTTATAAAGACCATCAACCTCGAACAGACCTCGAGTGATGTCCCAAATCAAAACCAAATTAATCTCTTACAATTCCAAATGCCCACACATGGGTTCAAATCCAAATTTAAACCAAAAACTTCAAATACTAAGAACCAAACAAATAAACAAGCAAGGCTTAATATGAAAAATCCACATGGGATACTCCTAAGCCTGCTATCACATATCACCAACTATTCATCTTTCACTTCACCTAAAAATGATACTCGAAAACGTCAACAATAATGTTGGTGATCTCGTAGGTTTGACCTTAAAACCAAAAGTTGTGCCAATATCTCAATACAGTGGACAATAGTGCAATATGATAGTGAATATATGAGAATCACCCATGACTTAGTATCCCCGCTAATCATGTAAACACAACCTAGCATACCCGCTAGTCGATCACCATGCCCTAGCATCCCCGCTAGTCATGAAAACACAATATGTCACTTACGCACCTAAAGAGCCTACCAGCTGGAGCACTATATTAGGGCAGGACCACAATTAGACATGGAAATTTGTTGCCAATCACCCTTGTCGTGCCAAACACAGTACACGCAAGTAAAATCACAATAGACATGGAAATTTCTTGCCAATCACCCTTGCCGTGCCAAAACCAGTACACGCATGTAAAATTATATCACATATATTCACATAGCAATCATAAGCACATAATTGTCCCAAAAACAAAAGCACGTTTCGCCAATTTCAAAACAGTTCAAAACACATTTGAGTATCATTTTCCCCTAACGGAAAAATAGTTGAAAAATTGGGCTACGAGAACTCACCTCAAGCAAGTCTTAAGCAACCAAATCTCAATCACACAAGCTAATACAACAACGTCCGCACATGTCCTAGTCCAATTAATGTCCCATTTTAATCATTCATTTCCAAAACAGTCTTTGCGTTTGATGCATAGAGGCTAGATGCATTGTACAATTACCCATAACAATTTAGTGGTGTGATGGTTGACGTCTCATCCCAAAATATCTTATCAATCCGATATCTCAACGATACATACTTATACTATTTAAAGAAAATAGATAAATAATATAAGTAAATATTTATAATAAATGATTATAAATATATACCGATAAGTCCATTTTGTAACCTTAGTTACCGTAAAAATAATCATAATATGGTTGAAAATGAAACGTTTACTCATAAAAAGCATATTAAAGAAGTTTCGAGGAAAATTATATTTTTCGTCTTTTAGTGAATTTATTAAAATAATAAAATAATATTTTATTATTTAAAACCAAAAATCATGTTCTTAAGTAAAAAAATTTAAGTATAAACTTTTTACGAAATTTCGACATGACCCGTACGTTTATGTAACGTTTTCCAAAATTTCAAACCTTAATTTCAACACTTTTCACCATTTCGACACTTTTTCGACAAAATTCCAAAATCTCAATCCATTACGTCTTTCAAGGCGTTTTTTTCCAAAATATCATTCAATATTACTTTGTAAACACATTTTACTTTCAAAGGTCCGTCAAAAACTCTTAAAACGACTCAATATTGCTAATTGGGCTTTAAGGCCCAATAAGGGTCTATTAAGGTATTTATACGTCCAAAATACGATCCAAGCCCAAAACCAAGGCCTATTTATATACATAAGCTCATACTAATAAGTAAAAAATAACCCGGACCATAATAATCCAACAAATAAGCCACGGCTTATTTGTGCTTATTAGGCTGTGAGCTTTTAAGCTCCAAAAACATATCCATAAGCTAAAAATAATCTTAATAAGCTACAATATATATTTGGTTAACACCGTAAGCCACAAAATAGACCGCGAATATACGCAATATAAAGCAAATAACCAAAAACACATCCCTTGTGTTTTTTTAAATAAGCCGCGAGCATATAAGCTCAAAATAAGCCATAAAGTGCTTAAAAATAAGCCCAAATAATCTATACGAGCTAATATCCAAAATAATCTATTTAGCAATATATGTTTTTCAACCATCACGACTACAATATCAAAACTACAAAACCCTCTTTGTTTCTTTTTTTATTCGACGCAACCATAAATAATAAATTACATTTATTATTACATGTTTGTCGTTTATAAAATTTATTTTTAAGCTGACTTATCAAAACAACCCACTAGATCACGTTTTCATTATTCGGACTCTAAAGCAATTTGATATAAAACGACATTCCTGACAACTTTTTAGTTTTGACCGAGACCCAGAAACAGTCAGAAGGTGACTGAAATGCCCTCGCAAGATTTTAGAAACACAAAAATAATTAAATTATATTTAATTATCACGTTTTATTAAATAAAAATATTTAATAAAATACTTAACAATTTAATTAAAAGCGTTTGTTGATAACGCAAATATACGAGTTAAAAATTTATTTCTATTTTTATTTTTGAACGAGACTAACCAGGTTACCAAATGGAATAAACAAATATTTTTATTAAAGTTATATAAATTTTATAAAATATTATCAAGCGAATACTCATTTTTATCAGAAAAATGATTTGGAAAACAATGACGCAAGTTTCGTGCGTTGATTTATCCGTTAAGCCGCTCAAACGAGTCCCGAACCACTTTTATCAAAAAGTATAATAAAAATTACGACATTTTAACACTCAACTATTTGTAACTTGTCACATTTCTTATAACTTTTTAATATAAATAAAAAAATTATATATCTTTTTCATGTCATACATCTAAAAACACACACACACCACCACTTTCACTCTCTCCCCTCCCTTTTCCGGCAGCCCACCGCCGGCCACCATGCCGCCGCCGGAAAACTTGTTCCGGCGGAGTTTTCCGTGAGCCTAACAAAAAGCATCCTCGTCACCCGATCTACCCGTACCATTACACCACTCCGCCCCACTCAGCGGTTTTTCCCTCCCCTACTTTCAAGATTTATTGATTTCTAGCTATCATCATCATTTGTAGCTTATTCCTAAACCTCTTTTAATTCCTTGAATTACTTAGACTTTGTTTAAATCCATGTGTTTGTGTTGTTTTTAAAAAAGAAATGAATTAAGTGTCAAAGTTAATGAAGTTTTATATTTCTTTAAATACATATTGTGATTTAGGCGGGGATGAGTTGATTTGCGTGTTGCAACAATGATGAGGATGAGATTAGAAAGTTTAAGTGTGGATTTGATGTTGGATAAGTAATTGGATGAGGGATTAGGATTAGATCTTGCACTAATGGGAAGTTGAATTGGTTTTGACAGTGATATGATAAAATATGCAATCAGTCCGAAAATGAAAAGAGGATACGGGAGATAAAAAAAATGTCTTATTAAGGTGTTAAAAGGCAAGAATATGTAGTTATATGATTCCCCTTCGTTGCGATATATAAGAAACTTAAAATCAGACTTAAAATGAGCTAGTTATGACCAAATTAAACTTCGAAACATTTTTCGGTAAAACATAGAATGACCAGAACAACAGCTAAACGGCGATTCGAGCCCTTCGGCTCCGAATGCTCAATATATACACACAAAGTTGTCCGGATGAGATTTTACTATAAATGTCGCGGACCGTTTAGCTAAAAGTCAAAATGAGAGATATTTTTACCCAAATCGAAAAAATTGATTTTGTGAAATTACACAAAAAAGTGCTATCTGTTGATTTCTAAAACGGGTTTTCGGACACTTTCAGGGATGTTTGAGCATTAAAAACCTTGCGAAACATATAGCGACACTTATGAATAACTAACACATTAGAATTGTCAGGACATATTTCGGAAAGGCTTTGATGTTTCTAAAATAGAAGTATTGTAATAAACGTAAGTCACTTTAGAAAGACAAAAAAGGGGGAAAACTTTAGAACGTTTAATATACCTTCGAGCGTCTAGGCGTAAATGACTTAAACAACTATTAATAATTAGCAACATAATGTTCAGAAGGAGTCCGGACTCTGAAAACGGAAAACTTTTATAAATAGTAACTTTCTGAAAATGGCAACTTTTCGTAAGAATGGCGTAACGTTTATATAAACCTAATGAGTTCGTAAAGACACGTTTTTGTTAAATAAAGTAAAGCACAAACACATATGGATGTCTATTTCTATTATAAACGTTATATACAACGTTTCGTGATTTACTTCTCGTTCTAAAGCGCGTCTTAAATTAGGTTCTGCGGTTTAGAGTCGGTCGTTTACTTTATTCTCCTCGTGAAGTACCGATTCAACCGTTTGCCGAGTGAGTTCATAAGTCTCCATTTAAAAATCTTTCAATGGTTTAATAAAACCCGCGAGGAATACATGCACGTATTACAAACTTGTAAAAATTTTTACTACATTATAATTACCTTTCAATAATACTTTGTGAGTGCATAGTCTCGCATTTAAAATCTTTTCAATGTTATTAAACCCCGAACTGGGGGGGGGGAGTGGGGAATACATGCTCGTTTACAAACTTGTATATTTTACTACAGTATAATTACCTTTCAATACTTTGTGAGTTCATAGTCTCGCATTTAAAATCTTTTCAATGTTTTATAAACCCGCGAGGGGAATACATGCTCGTTTACAAACTTGTATATTTTACTACAGTATAATTACCTTTCAATACTTTGTGAGTTCATAGTCTCGCATTTAAAATCTTTTCAATGTTTTATAAACCCGCGAGGGGAATACATGCTCGTTTACAAACTTGTATATTTTACTACAGTATAATTACCTTTCAATACTTTGTGAGTTCATAGTCTCGCCAATTTAAAATCTTTCAATGTTTTGTAAACCCAGCGAGGGAATACATGCTCGTTTACAAACTTTATATTTAAACTACAGTTATAATTACCTTTCAATACTTTGTTAGTTCATAGTCTCGGCATTTCAATCTTTCAATGTTTAATAAACCCGCGAGGGAATACATGCTCGATTTACAAAGTGAAACTAACTGATTTCGACTACGTAAACGTTACATATTATTTTTACTACAGCTTGATTTGTACTACAGATTTGAATCGTGAAATACTATATTTGAAACCGAAATTTTAGACATGATTGTTTTACTATTGGACACAAGTGTTTTTCAAAGATGGTATGCTATCCCAGATTAACTTACTGCCTATTATAATGTCTAATTACCTTATTGCCGGAAGTCCCTAACTTATCATGAACCCGTCATTGCTAATTATAGTAGCGCTAGGTTATGGATAATCTATCGGGACTGACAAATCCCCACCATTCCTTGGTCACTAGTTTGATCAGGTGCATTTAACAATTTAGCATGTCCGGGTGTTTGCAAGCATCCTAAAATTACTTTTGTGGGGCTTCCAATCTATTGATTGAATCGTTAAGGCTTCGTGTCATAAGCTTAGTGCAATAATATATATTTTAGACTTGGTGAAGTGTCCATCCCTTGTCTACATTACTTGTTTTGGACTTCGAATATGTACTTATCCCCATACTTCGATCTTTGGTCACATTTTAAATACTTCTTATCTGAATCACTACTTGGTATTTCGGATGGATTTCGAAATTACACTTTTAAATGTTGTAACGCTACTTTTCCTTCCTGAAATATTTCTTAAATGATTTCAATACCGCTTTTTTTACTTAAACTATGAATTCCACAAAGCATTATTCTGATGACGTTATAACATTATTTTTCAGTTACGATTGCTAGTGGAGCATTGGGAGCATTCGAGTCGCAGTAAATAACTAATAACCACCGGCCCCAGAGCGGATATATATATTTTGAATGCTTAATAACTTGACGTACTATTTACAAACTTTGACAAGGTTTTTCCTAATACATTATAAATGAAACCTGTTGCAAACTCTGATCTTTTATTAAATAAATATGACTTTATTTAAAACGTCCATTTTAAGGTCGTTTTCCGTGACTTGTGTTTTGTGCCCTGAAGTAGCACCCCAATGTTACCATTCCGCTGCGTTGTCGTGATTTTTGGGGGTGTTACATACAAAACCCTCTTTGTTTCTTTTTTTATTCGACGCAACCAAACACCCCTTTTTTATTCGTTTCGTTTTCAAAACTCACTTTTTACGACGATCAACTTGTACAACTAACATCTATGCATCAATATAAACCCAAAAGGACAAACAAAATTTAAATTTGGAAACTTACAAGAAAATCTTCAAAAATGTAGATTTCGACACGAGCCGGACAACTCAAACATTGTTTAAAAGAATACCCGTACACTTGTATCAACCCGTTGTATCTCGTTCTTGATCAAAGTTGGAAAATTTTTGGTAGTTTGTGGTGGTTTTGGGTGGCGGACGAACACACACACACATATATAAGTGCGTGTTTTGTTTTTTTTTAAAATGAAAAAGATTATGAGGAATGGTGAATGACAAGCATCTTATGTATAACCTTAGGACAAGGTTAGGTAAAATCTTGCCTCCTTGTCCCCTTAGGCTACACGATTAAGATAAGCATCCTAGGAGGGGTTTCGGGTCTTTTTTTCGTGTTGGGATCACTTAAGACTCATAAAACTCGATCGCAAAATATCTTCCAAGGTTAAATAGTATTTTTATTCATCTTAAAAATACTTTTCCAATAACTTATAGTATTTACTTGACCTATTTTCACTTTAAACCCTTAAAAAATAATTTGGACATTAACGGACGTGTCAGAACTCGTTTTTTGGCATTTCTCAAAATTCACGAGTCAACCACTCGGAATGCCAATAAAACAATAATAGACTCTAAAAAGGATTATTATTCATAAATAGCCATAAATTACCACAATTCTCAACAAAATCACCACCGTCAACACGGTACAATATCTGAATAAACTGACCAACGTCAAATGGTCAAAGGACTAAAAATGAAATATTCAAAACACAAAAAGGGCAAAAGCCACACGATGCTATGACTATTCTTCTTTTATGACTCCCCTCATTCTTTATTTGTATTGATTTATGATTGTTCGCTACTTTGTTCATAAAATAATTAATCTCTCTTAGGATTCTCTAATCCCGAAATATCAAACTCATTTTAACCTACTTGCCTTGGTATTCGCTTCCTTTGAAGATAAATAAATTTAGTTGATTTCTTCGTTCGTATTGATTATCAACCCAAATTTATTTTTAATCTTGATACATATTGTCACTTGATGTATAATTCTCTAATCATCGTTATGACCTAATAATTTCTTGTTTTCACTTGTTTTCTCATCAGCACATATATTCTATCTTTTCATTAAGGACTTTTCTAACCACTAATCCGTACCTACAAGCACATTGCAGACATTTCATGCCTTAACCATTGTTTATCCAATATTAGTTTGTTATATTGAACCCTTCGAACATGTTTTGATGCGTAATCAGAAGATAGGAGCTTTAGCCCTGCATTGAAAGAAATGGTTATCTGATGAAAGCCTTGGCATTCCGCTATACGGAAGTCGATTCAACAACAAGTTACACTTTATCAAGAATCCTGTAAGGACCATAGACCATGAGGTTAAACAACTAAAGCATAGCCGTATCTCTATTGTCAAAGTTCGTTGGAACTCCCATCGAGGAGCTGAATTTACTTGAGTATAAGAAGATCAATTCATGGCCAAGTACCCTCATCTTTTCGCCACCACCCCGTCTGCTGCAGTCGCCAGTTGAACTCTAGGGACCAAAGTTCCCTTAGGGGGATCGACTGTGAGATTTTAAAAATATCATGTAAATAATATAATCTTATTTTATTTCTATTTTGCCTTTAAGTAAAAAATTTATTTTTAACTCGATTCTGTAATTTTTACTTTTTCGATTATTTTGAGCTGTCTTTTAGCTCGTAGTCTGTCTGCGCGTTCATAATAATTCTAAATTTCATTATTCTACCTCGAGGATTTTATAAATTTTATTTAGTAATTTTTTTTATTTCTTTCGTGTCTTGGTCGAACCTTGCAAAAAAAATGTACTTGAAGCTTAAACCTCACCTTTTAATTAAATTTTCACCTTTATTATTATTGCACACATAATACTACAAAAAATGTAAAAGATCCTAATTTCTATCCTAGAACTGGCCCAAACACTCCAACATTGAAATCATCGACATATTTTTGTTATTATTCCCCATCCCTGCTCAAAAGAAAACACAGTAATATCAATTGAGAAAAAAATTGTGTCCCTTCCCTCTCCTTGTGGTAGCCGACGTTTAACCACCACCACCACCACATCCATAAATTTTTCGTACTTATTATATCCATCACATCATCATTCCATGATCCCTTGCAAAGTTTGGTGAAGAGATATAAAGATTTGGAGTATTTTTTGGGCCTTTTCTTGAAGATCTTTGGTTAGGGTTTTGTGTAAACAAGTGGGTTTTAATATTTAGAAGGTTTTGAAAAAAGGTTTGTGTTGCTTTGGGTTGTCTCCTTGGTTCGAAATCAGCCCCAAGGTCAAATGGGTGTTTGTGTTTTGATTTTCTTGCTTTAAACATGTTCTAGTAAGTCTAACTCTTGATTCTTGATCTTTCTTTCGATTTTGGTCCATGCATTTTCATGTTCGATTCTGGAAATCTATGAGTTTTATGTTATTAATGTGTTAAACATTTAAGTGTGGCATTGTTTAGAGATTTGGAGGAAGTAAAAGGATGTTTTGGTTTGGTTTTGTTGAGGTTTTAGAGACTGTTTTGGGATCAGTAGCTAAACAGGTTTTTTTTTAATATTTTTGGTAATGAGACCCCTGGTAAAGTTGATAGAAACATAGGTCTATGTCTTA
This sequence comes from Tanacetum coccineum, assembly GCA_026074375.1. Classification (NCBI taxonomy): domain Eukaryota; kingdom Viridiplantae; phylum Streptophyta; class Magnoliopsida; order Asterales; family Asteraceae; genus Tanacetum; species Tanacetum coccineum. The sequence continues at coordinate 13,944 of BQNB010072487.1, forward strand.
GGTCCATGTGGATCTTTGGATAGAGCCGTATCTCTTCTGGATGAGTAAGATACAACCGATTTACTAAAACTAGTCGAATCAGACCTAGTGTTAGGAAATGGAGCTTAACTCCATGTTTTTGTGCAAACTTTTTGGAAAGCAATCATGATACATGTAGAGGACACTTAGAGGTATCACCGCCAACTGGCCTCGCTTTAATAGCATCCATAGATTTCAAAATGTGTTTGTTTTTGTAAGCTTCAAAAATTAGCCACACTTTCTTTGGGACAGTTTTGAAATGCTAGATAGTTTAGTGTGTAAAGAAATATTTTTGGTTTGAGAAGTTCTGGAAAAGTTAATGGTGACCTAGGTATATGTCTTAGGAACACATAGCCGTTTGTATGGGGCGATAACTATTTTGGATGGGTGAGAAATCACCACTTTTCTAAAACTAGCCAAATTGCGCGACCTGAATTTGAAACCATAATAAGTCAGAAAATTTGTATGCTAACACCCAAATTAGTAATACTTTAACTTCTAGGTATCGGGTCAACTTAAATTTGGCCGTGTGTTTCGTCCTCATCGAATGTACGGTTTAGGAGATATACTAAAAATGGTGAAGCGATAAATTTCAGAAAATGACATGCACTTTATTGAAGGGTAAATTAGTAATTTCACCCAGGTCCTAAATCTTTTTGGTCAGTTGGCCTCACATTTCTGGAAAATAGACTCGTAAGGATTTCTGTACGCGAAAACCTCATGTTTTTTTTATCAATTGCGGATTTTGAATTATGCGCTTTCTAAGATGGGTAAATTTCAGAATTTTGGTAAATAAAGAAATAGTTTGACGTAAAACTAGAGTGGGCACTTGCAGAAATTATTGGTTAAGATTTAATCTTAAGACTTATCTTAGAAGTGATATTGATTCAGATTAGGAGTTGTATTTCAAGTAATTTTGACCTATAAATTTAGGACGCAATGCCATACTTGTTCCGGTTAAAGAAAAACACATTATATAATTTTCTTTTATTTCATTTTCATTTGTGTGAGTGTTAGTTGTTTATTTTGCTAAGTAGCGTCATTTATTTTAGGTTGCACTTAGGGTGTTCGATTTACTCCAGCGTCTATATTGTTGATTTATCCGTTTCGCATAAGGTGAGTTTCATAGCCCCTTTTTCCTTACTTACTTGCTTTATAAACTCCGGGGGAGATTACATGCTTGTTTTTACTTTGGACATAAGTGTTTTAAAATTGTATGCTATCCAGATTATTGTCTGAATATTATTGCCTAAGTTACCACACTTCCACTTAAGTCTCCTTTCAATCATGAACTGTTAGTTACTAATGTAGTAAGCGTGAGTGTTATGGATAGATCTATCAGGACTGACAATCCCCGTCTTGAATTCTGGTTCATGGACCATGACGCATTTAACATTTGAATTGTATCCTTTGGGGTGTTTGGCATAACACCCTACATTTATTAGGGGCACAAACAGTTAAGGTTTCGGTGTCATGAGCTTAGTGCAATAATACATATTTCTTTTAGACTTGATGAATTTGTTTCTCTTGTATACCTTACTTAAATCTTACGGTCTACTAAACTGCTCTTTGGAGCACATACTCGATTTCCATAAACATTATTTGGTTTACTTAAATAATGTTTACTTATTAAAACCTGTGAATTCACTCAACAATTTTGTTGACTTTTTAGCATGTTTTATCTCAGGTCTTGAAGGTATTCCTCGAAGGGAAGCCGCACGGATATGTACTTAGAGACTCTGTGTAACACCCCCAAAAATGGGTCGCAGCGGAATATGTTTCCGGGAGCGTTACTTCATAGTACCATTGCACCAGTCAGTAGAGAACGACCTCTAAGTGTCGTTTGAAAAGTATTCTTGAAAAGTTTGGACTCCAATGTTCCTCAAATAGGCCAAGCATCTATTTCACCTGAGAAAAACATGCTTAAAAGTGTCAACATTAAAGTTGGTGAGTTCATAGGTTTTTGTATAAATAACTGTAAATCCCAAAACTATATATATATAGGTTTACTGTGTTACAAGTTTCGCCCATACAAGACTTGCAACGCATAAACCTACATATATAGGTTTCCATAAAATATATATAATCCCAAGTTGTTTCCAAGTATATATTGTAATGAGCACAATATCCCAAAATGTTTTCAAGTTTGATTTGCCACTTTATTCAATGCAACGTAAATATTCATATGAGTATAAAATAATGATTACGATTACTCTAAGTTATTCAAGTAGATATTATACTGACAAAATATCCCCATTAGTTTTCAAGTATATTAAAAGAAATGATTACGATTACTCTAAGATCATGGAACTGTGACTTAGACTTATAAGTCATGAGCCACTTTATTCAAGGCACGTAAAAATTCATTAGTATTCAGTGTTGGCCCAGGAGACACCAATCCAGTACAGTAATTCCGACATGAGTATAACGTTCGTTAGTTCGATCTCGAACTAGTGATAGCTAATCACCCGAACGGGGATTGTCACACCCCAATAGATCTATTTTATTATCACACCGCGCTCATCCTCCAAGTGATTTACAGTTCATGAAACCTAAGCTAATCCGTAATTATTCGAGTAAAAGTCAAGTATGTGCTTACGTCCAAAAAGTAAACCAAGTAGTGTATCTCATCGTGAGATATATAAAAGAGTATGTAAACAATTTGGTTACACCATCATAAATGCATTTGTAAACAAGCATTTCTCCACCCCAAAACTTATAAACAAATCATGTAAAAGGTTGGGGCTAATGAACTCACCTTGAGTATATGATTAATCCAAATATCGGCATTAATGTGTCACGTAAAAATCGAATGGCCAACCTAAATTATCATAGGTCCTATAAGTACCGTGTACTTTTACTTGATAACATTGAATATAATTCTATAGTTGTTACATCGTACTATCGTTCGGGCTATCATAATTAAAGAGGTCATGACATGACGTACGAGGAGTTAGGACACTTTAAATCGTAAATCCAACAACTCGTCGAAACGCCATCCGAAGAGGCCTCATTATGAAATTCCCTAGTAATATAGTACTTTGATAACCACATAATATTCTATATAGCTCAATCACCAACTAATGGTTTGGTAAAATTGTGTTTAATAACGTAAAAACGTTTAAAATTACCGGTTTTAGTAAAACTAGTCATAACTTTTTCCGTTTTAAGCCCGATTTTACTCGCGTTTTCTTATGTCCATCTTTTCGTATAGGACGAGTTAACATAAATTGACATTTTCCCCGTATTTTGACCCTCAGTGAACAGTAACTTTTTAACGTTCACATCAGACGTGAGCTTATTAAAATCGTAATTTGTCGTCGTAAAACCCGTAATGTCGTATTTATTCTTATACTCCGTTTTTAACGATTCTTTCGAGGACGTTCTCGTATTTGAAAGTTCTATAATTTTAGGAGGTTTACAAAAATATAACTTTCTGCCATGAACAGTAACTTTTATAAAAATAATTTTATAAAAGTATTAACTGTCGTAAACTTGCGAAATTCATAACTCGTTCGTTATTAATTGAAAAATTACGATTCTTATCATTTTGGAATCCTAAAAATATGTATTATTGTTAAAAATCCAAGCACTTGCTGTTTATAATTTTTTATAAAAACTTTTTTAATAAAAATTCTTTTACGCTTCGTTTATTTAACGTATAACTTCGTTTTTTAAAACGTAACTTTTTCGTTATTAATCCGATTTAAACAAGTTTCGTACCTTTTTTGGAATCGACGTGAAATTATTATCTTATATAAAAAGAAATAAAATAAGTATGTCTTTAACACGAGATTTTGGACAGAATGTTGAGTGTTAGTTTAGATATGTCTATATATATCCTTGTTTTTCATACTTTTTCCCCACTTTTGTAAACTACCACAAGTCTTATATTTTATAATTATCATATGTGTTATATATAATAAAAGTCCATGGTTCCATGATTGTCCTTATATGTCCAATTAAATCTTAACTTGTCTTATGTATTTCTTTAACTTAAAACATATTATGAAACTATGAAAACCCTAATTAACCCATAATCATGTTTACACCAAAACAATATGATACAATATTTTATCATCCTTTTTAACATGATATATGTAATAACACAACATATATAAAAGTAATCCATGTGATCATTTCAAGTAGAAATCTCATTTTTATGATAAAATCCTAAATGGTGATTTAAGCTATAAAGAATTATCATATGCATATAAATGAAAGTTGTAAGAACATAAAGAGTTCAAATAGACCTTATGAGGTATGATGATGATGATAAGCAAGTGCTAAACCCTTGTTTAGCCACAAAACCAAAGCTTGCACTTAAGAAAACCCTTATTTTCTTAATAAAAACCCTAGCTTCCTTTTCTTGATTAACACTTGAAAATGCTTAGCCAATACTTGGAAATACCTTAGAATACCTTATAATGGATGTGTATAGGAGTGTATGGGTTGTATAAAAATTGCTATGGATTTGGTTGGGTGCTCTATGTGAGCCGTGAGCTATATGAGCCAAAAGGGAGAGATTTGGTTGGCTGTTTTCTTTTATAGATAGCTATGTTTTCTTAGTTTGAGCATCATAAATAATTTCAGATTTCGGTTATCACTTTTTGCATTAATGCTTATATAACACTATCTCATATACAATTTAACTGATTCATTCCGTTTTGTGCAAAATTGAATTTTAGGGTTCTTAGTGTGAATTTTATTGAATATAGCGATTAATGCTTGTTTGTCATAATCTGATAATGGGGATATGTTTGTTGATTAGTGTATAAAAAGTGGTTAGAACATTTAATTGGTTGATTAGGTGATAAAAATAGTGGAATAGTGTTGGTTTTGGTTTATATTTGTTTGTTCTCCACTTGAAAAGGTCAACATTGGTTGAATCGTTGTCTGTTACTTGAATATTTTCTTAGGAACAGTTTCTGGATTTGTGGTTTCGATTGAGTAAAAATCATTGGTTGTCCAAGTTTGGTTTCTGTTGGATTCGCTGGATACTTCACTTGCGAAGTTTGATGTTGGTTTGTTCTCTGGTGTAGTGGTTTCAAATTTATATACGTATATAGTATTAATCTCGTAAGAATTCTTTCCAAAATACTTCTCAACCAAGAGAAATATAAAGGTAAAAATCTCACAAAAGAAAACACAATTCGTATATTTTTATCCGGGAAGTACTTATCCTCGTCCGTGTCCACAAAACGAAATCGTGAATTGAGAATTTACGATAATTCGATTCGAGTTAGCATCTACAGGATATTTGATTTTGTTGATTACACTACAAAATGCATAGCAAATTGAAAAACAATTAACTAGCACGAAAATTAAATGCACAAAACGTAATAAACGCGAGCTAAAACTGAAATTTAAAAACTAAAACACAACTTTTAACAAATTTAATATCTAAAAATCACAAATTTAAAATGAAAATTTTAGGAAAAAGAATTAGAATTTTTTATGTATTTTTGAATTTTTTATGATTTTTCTAAGATTTAATGATTTATCAAAAATAAACTTTTTCTAAAAATTAACACTAAAATTTTTCTTTTATTTTTCAAAAATACTAGATTTAAAATGAAAATTAATGCAAAAAGAATTTTAATTTTTCAACTATTTTTCTATTTTTTATGATTTATCTAAGAAAAAGTAATAACTAAAAACTATTTTAATTCCTAGAAAATACAAATTTAATGAGAAAAATATGGAAAAATGATTTTTAAAAACTACAAAGGTGCAGAAAGTTATAAAAAATAAAAGCCCTAATTTCTACTTTTTATTTTTCAACTAATTGGATTTATTAAAAATCTAACCTAATTACTATTAATATTTTTAAGAATAAAAAGAAAATTAAAAGAAAATAGGAAAGACAGGGTAGAAAGTGATAAAAAAGAAAGTAGAGGGTAGGCGGGCAAAATACTAGAAATTTACACCTTAATGTAAACGGGTAACCTTGAAGTTTGAGAAAAGAACCAAACAGACCCTGCACTTGAGCTTATTTTTGGCTTATTAAATTTTGAGAATTAGCAAAAACTTAAAACTACAAAGTTGCTTATTAGCTTAATCTAAACAACTTTAATAAAGGCTCTTTCAACTTTTACCCAAAGAATAAGCTGAAAAATAAGCAAATGAGATTCTGTCACAGTAAGTGCTATTTTGCTTAATCTTTTGAATTTTTGCTTATTGAGAGCTTAATACTTGATGAATTTGAAAAACAAAAGATGCTATTTATAGACTAAGATGTGTACTAAAAGTTTCTAAACTAATATTACCCTAGTGTTAACAATATTAGAAAGAAAATGAAGCTGGAAAATGCAAAGTTCAATGAAACTGTTTTTAGGCTTTTTTTCAAATAAGCTAACAAGCTTATTTTTGAACCTTAGGAACTGAAATTTTGAAAGTAAGCTAAACTATAGATCTAGAATCTACCTAGGTTAAAAGTTTTTGCAAAGTTTTTCATAGAAATAGAAAAATTCAAAAAGTAAAATGAAGAAAACTAATGATATGCTGCTGTTTTGCTGATGCAAATGGTTTGCTGATGCAAAGTGCAAAGAACAAAGATAAACTAAACTTTTAAACCTAGCTCTTTCACTTTAATGACTCTAACCGAGCAACAACAACAATCTTAAATCTAAAATGCTTTGAAATCTTAAAATCTAGGACTTACTTAATTTGAAACTGTGCCCTGGTGCAAAATCAGAATTAAAACCTTCTAAACTTTTATATTCTAAAGGCTAACTCCTAAAATCTATCTAACACTTTGTTATATGTCCTAACTCAACTAATTGACAGGTTTTAATAAAATGTGGTTGACTTTAAGAGTCAATAACAATCTAATCCAAACACACCTTAAGAAACTGTACAGAAATTATAAAAAATGTTTTTAAAATCTATTTAAGAAGCTAAACATATTTCAAACAAAATAGCTACACCTACTATATTTGACCATGCTTAATAAGATTCTAAGAAGCCTAAAAAATGATGGCATATTAATAAAAACATAGACTTCACAGCAGATAACACTATACTGATGTGAAATTTAACAAACTGAATTAAAAGAAATTGAAACCCTGAAATGCTGATCTTCACACTAACGTATCCAAGAGTAGCAGCTTAGTGTTCTTTTATAGTGCTACAATAGCCACTAAGACATGGAGCTTAAAGCTCAATAAGCTGTGAAAAAGCTTAATACTCCTTGATCCTCCCAAATTGAGCTCAACTCTTCTCAATTCCATTGATTTGAGTGTTAAATGAGTAAAATTGTAAAAGATTGCTTAGGACCAGAAATTTAGCTAAATTTCTAGCTTATTAGAAGTAATAAGAATCTTATGAGCTTTATTTAAAAGCCTAATTTGATTAATTCAACTTCAAACTGAAAAATGAAAGAGCATTAAAGGTGTAAAGTGACTTTTATTACTGAATTGAAAGAGTACAAGTAAAAAGGAATGATTACAAGAGCTTAAAGCTTAAGTGCTTAAAATGAGAGCTTAATTTGCTTAAAAACTGAAAAATTACAAAGTAAATGATAAAAACAGAAAATTAACACTGAAAAATGAAGACCTAAGCTACTATTTATAGAGAAGAGGAGAGGAGAGGGAAGGATTCCAGAATGCTCCTTTAAATCACATCCATTGATCTTTTTAAATCAAATTGTGGCCGTTGGATTAGATTAGGAGTGACTTGCTAATCAAGTCTGCCACGAACTGGTTATTATGATTAGGGGAGAGTTATGAAACGAATTGAAGTTGTTTAAAAAGGATGCGTGGGAGGGGAAATATTCGGGATTGGGCTTGGGTGAAAATAGGCGGGAAAAGTTGTTAAGTCTGTTGGGTTGTTGAGATATAACCGGGTAATTAGTTTGAAAGTTTGGGTTGTTGGCAAAATTCGTCCTTGTAGTTGTCCCGCCTAATGTAGTGTAAATAGGATTTGAGAAATAACAAATTCAGCCCTTGTGACTTTGTTTCTTCTTTTCCTTCTTAATAAAGACACTTTCAACACTTGGCAAATTAAGTCCTTGAGCTTTAAATCTTCAAATAAGCTTTTTAAACTTTGAACACTTGACAACAATGGCCCCTTGACTTGTAATTTGGCTTTTGACTTCCTTTATTTCCATCTTTGACTGAGTTTGACTGATCCGGCTGTGATTTCTGGCTGGATTCTCCGTCTTGCTCTTGACTCTTTGTCTTTTTCCCGTTTCTTGTTGTTTTATCGTTTTTTGCTTCCTTTTTGTCTTTTCAATTCCTTACCCTGCACAATTGGTACACAAAAGCACACATTTTCTATTCTTTTGGTATTTAATTGGCTTTTATTTGGCAAAATCCCGGGTAAATTATTATACAATTAAGCAATATCAAAATCCCCAAACTTTAAGGATTGCCGTGCCTCACAGCAATGTTATGAATGTTGTACACTTTGTAAACTAAGAAGTTCCCAAAATGCCCTATGTTTAGACCTTTTATGAATCACCTTTTAAAAACAACTTTCACTTTTCTCATTAATTATCTTGTGAAACATGTTAATGGCCAATCATTGCTACTTGGCAACTTTGAGGCTCATCGAAATAGGCTACTCCGATTAAATAGACATCAAAAGATGAAATTCGTCATCCTTGCTTTTCACTACACTAAACAAAGCTGATAAACAAAACATTTGTCAATATAAATCTAAATGATAAGCTCTATACTTACAACATGTTGAACAAGAATTTTTCACTCCCTGGGAATAAATTAATGATTAAGATGTGTCACACTTTTTACACAAACCATAACCAATTTATCTTCATAGTTGAAATTCATCTAAGCTTTTACAAATAAGCCCTTTGTATCTCAATTGTTAATAACATAATAAACCTCGACTCAAAACCGGAACAGAGATTCGGAAAACAAAACTTAAATTGGTTTAAAGAAAATAAATTTTAACCATTCTTTTATCTCCATGTACTATATTATTTTTTCTTTGCAATAGGAATGCTGTTACTAGTTCGAACCCCTACTTAGCCCTTTCTCATTCTCCCAAATAGGAATGCGCAACATACAAACGGTGTTCTATAGTTCGAACCCCCACTCCGCTGCTGAACGTTTTGTAGGATAATCGCGACAATACATACAAATACACCTTTCCTACAAAGCTAGAATCCAAAGCCCTTATTGCAATCATCACCTAAGGCCGCGCTCTCCTATCGATTAATCTACAACCTTTATCCTACGTATATATTTTAATCCTTAGTTGCGACCCCACCCGATCTTCTCTCACAGGATTACCCATCGATTAAAAACTACATATAGCTTTGTTTATTCTATTATTTCGAATGCTTCATTGGACGAAAAATAATCGTTTGCATTAAAATGCTTCATTGGCATTCTTTTTTAATAATTATCTTTTGATGATGTGGAAAAATTTCTTTATGAAAGGCAAATTATAAATTTTGAAACCAAAAATCTTACTTACATATTAAAAATGAATTCTTTTTCAAATGTAAGACTTTTACAAAAGACATTGGTTGACTAGCTTAAATTAAAAAGAGCAACGTATGATTAAGTGTGTTAAGCTGCTTAATGGGATTAAAAAGAAACAAAATCATTTTATAATAACTTTAGGTTTTTTCCAAATAAACCTTGCTTAAAGCAAATACCTTAATATTTAACTACATCATTTCTCCGTTCTTCACATTTTAAAATCCAAAGCAATAGGATTTGTGAAAGCTTGGCCCTACAAAAGGTAGGTTAAAGAACTAGCTAGGGCATTTTCACCCGGTCAAATCAAAATTAACTCCTATTTCTCACCAACGGACTACCAAAAAGAGGTGTTTTTTCCAAACTTAAGCTTCTTTTGAGCTTTTCTTGTAAGCAAAAATTTAAAATTTCTCACTTTTTCTCAAAAAGGTAATTCAAAAAGATTCAAACAAGGTTGCGTGAAGTGCAAGTCAATATCGAAGATATCCTTCCCCAAACTAAAATGAAACTTTGTCCTCAAAGTTTAAAAATAAGGGTCAAAAGGAATCTTTAACAAAAATTCAATGGTCTTGCCAAAAGAATAGATGTTAGTTCGATAAAGAACAAGGATAAGAGATTAGAGTTTTCCCATTTATGAAGAGAAGATTGGAGACCATCGATGGAAATTGTGGGAATTGCTTTGTCCTTCCACAATATTGAACCATGAAGCATCCAAAATCCGGAAAACCTAGACAAAAATCACAAACAACCAACAAGAGACGAAAAAGAACAAGCTTCCTCTCTTCTTTACATTGTTAGCTCAAAACATCTCTAAAACGGCTTAGTTTTTGTTAACCGAGTACAAGCTATACTCGCCCCCGAATTAATTTGTCCTTGGGGAAGCAAAGAAAATAGATTGAAAAAGAAAATAAAAGGATAAAAGGATAAGCATGGGGTGCCTCCCACGAAGCGCTTGTTTATTATAGAGTCCCCTTCGCTTGACTCTTTCCCCAAACTAGTTTTTTATGGTGGATAATAGCAATGGTGAAGAAAATCCAAGAGGTGACAACCTCCCCAAACTAGAGATGAAAGATATACCAAAACATTTTTGATTCCGGGTTCATAAAACTTTTTAGAAAAGATTTTCAAGATAGAAAATGTGAACCCGAAAAATGCTTTAAAGTCCATTAAGGGTGGGTGGAGTGGGTCAAAAACATCAAGAGTCAAAAGAGCTTTAGATGGAGCTAACTCTTTTGAACTCTTGTCATTAAAAACATCCTTTTCAAAAGATTTCCCATGAAATGTTATCCCCGGATCAAAAATCTTTCCCTGAATGTTCATGGGGAATATCATATCCACAAGATTAAAATCCTCATAAAACACATAATCACTCCCGACATAAGAGGTAGTCTCCAAATGGTCAAGTATTTCAATGTCGGGATGAAAAACTTGTAACTCTTTCTTTTTCTCAGGTTCAACTTTTGTTTCAAAAACCTCTTTTGTCTTACTTTCAAAAGATTCAACCTTTTTATCATTCATTTCAAAGAAATTTTCATCTTCAAGTAAACCATCTAGGAAGGCAATTTCCTCTTCCTCATTATCATGAATCCCCAAACTATTTTCACTATCATTTTTGAAAACTTCATGATTAACCTCAACATTATCTTTTTCAAACTCACTTGTTGCCCATTTTCTAGCAAAATTCCCAATTGGGGCAAAGAAAGACATAATGGTTTTAACATCAACCTTAGGAGAAATTATGCTAGATACCTCATTAGAAATGATTTCCTCGTCTTTTTCAAAAAGAGGGTTCAAATAACTCTTAAAAGTTTCCTCCTTAAGAATTGACTCGTCATTTCTAGAGGGAAAGTCATCTTGTTTCTCAAAGAGAGGATTTGAAAAAGTCTTGAAGCTTTGAAAATCATCACAAGAAGGAAAATCACAATCTTTTCCAATTTTGGACTCTCTTGGGATTGGAATGAGAATCTCTTTGTCTAATTCTTTGTTTGGAACAAAATTAAGACCCTCATTCCCCATTTTGAAAGAGTCCTCAAGATTATTGTTTGGAAAGATGTGTGAAATTGCACTTATGGAAGCTTTTTTCGGAGAATGAATAACTCTTCCTTGGCTAATGATTTTACACTTATCTAAATTTGCAAAACAAGCCCTTCTTCTAGCAACTGGGTCAGAAATTCCCTTAAGTTCTTCCTTTTGTTTAATAATATCCCCCAGAAGAGATTCAAACTCATCAACAATAGCAGATGTTGTGGAATCATCATTACTTTCAGGTTCACAAACATCTTTGACCTGGTCATCATAAGCATCCATCATATGGATTGACTCATTATCTTGACTACCATCCGGTTTAAAAACTATTCTTTCCAAACCATCCCTTATCACTAACTCTTCCCCGTGAACATCAATTAAGACCCGTGCGGTTCTTAAGAAAGGTCTACCAAGTATCAAAGGAACACGAGGGTCTGCAACAAAGTCTAGAATCACAAAATCGACCGGGAAGTAGAATTTTCCGACCTTCACGAACACATTTTCGGCTATCCCAAGGGGTTTAGAAATTGTTCGGTCGGCTAATTCTAGAACCATTCTAGTACTTGTAAGGTCAGGAAGTCCAAGTTTTTTCCAAATAGACAAGGGCATGAGATTGATACTTGCACCTAGATCCGCTAGAGCTAAGTGATTATCAAACTCCCCAAAACCACAAGGAATGAGAAATCGACCCGGGTCACCAAGCTTTTCGGGAAGCTTTTTGAGAATGACCGCAGAACAATTAGCATTCATTGGTGTCTTTGCTATTTCAATCAATTTGTCTTTGTTTGTCAGCAAGCTTTTTAACATCTTCTGGTACTTAGGCATTAAAATCAAAGCATCTGCCAAAGTAATGTCCACATGAATCTTTTTGAACATTTCCCAAAACTTTTGAATTTGCACTTTATCATTTGAATCTTTCTTTTCACGTTCTACCCTAGAAGGATATGGAAGTTTGGTCTCTCTAGAAGATTCAAATTTATATACCAATAGTAATAATCCCGTAAGAATTCTGTTCCAAAATACTTCTCAAACAAGAGAAATATAAGG
>BQNB010072488.1:0-28614 GCA_026074375.1 Tanacetum coccineum
CATAAGAGCCTTCAACACATATTTGATCAAAAGGAGTTGAATATGCGTCAGAGGAGGTGGATTGAGTTATATAGTGACTGAGAGTGTGAAATTTGCTATGATTCACGAGATATGTACTAGTGGCCGAGAATGAAGAGGGATATTGCTACATATGTTAGCAAATGTTTAACTTGTGCAAAAGTGAAGGCTGAGCATCAAAGGCCTTCAGGCTTATCAACAACTAGAGATACCTGAATGGAAGTGGGAAAACATCACCATGGACTTCATCACAAAGTTACCTAGAACAAGGAGTGGGCACGATGCGATATGGGTTGTAGTTGATAGATTGACCAAATCAGCACATTTTCTGGATATACGTGTAGATTATAGTACGGAGAAATTAGCGAGGTTGTACACCGATGAAATTGTCGCGCGTCATGGAGTGCATGTGTCTATTATTTCTGATCGTGATGCACAGTTTACATCACGTCTCTGGCAAACATTTCAAAAAGCCTTAGGAACGCGATTGGATATGAGTACAGCTTATCACTCTCAGACAGATGAACAGAGTGAGCGTACAATTCAGACGTTGGAGGATATGTTAAGGGAGTGTATGATATACTTTGGTGGCAGTTGGGATGTCCACCTACCGTTAGTTGAGTTCTCTTATAACAACAGTTATCACACTAGCATTCGGTGTGCTCCGTTCGAAGCACTATATGGAAGAAAATGTAGGTCACCCGTGTTATGGGCTGAAATTAGGGAAGGTAGTTTGATTGGACCCGAATTGGTGCAGGAAACGACTGATAAAGTAGTGGTTATAAAAGAGAAGCTCAAAGCGGCAAGAGATTGTCAAAAGAGCTATCCTGACAACAGGCGCAAACCGTTGGATTTTGATGTTGGAGATCGTGTGATGCTAAAGGTGTCGCCTTGGAAGGGCGTGGTTCGTTTTGGGAAGAAGGGTAAGTTAGCCCCGAGGTATGTAGGGCCATTTGAGATTCTTGAAAGGATCGGTCCTGTAGCATATCGGTTAAGATTGTCCGAGGAATTGAGTGGTGTACATGACACGTTTCACGTGTCAAACCTAAAGAAGTGTTTGGCGGATGCTAGCCTGCATGTGCCATTGGATGAGATTAAGGTTGAGGAGTTTAAAACGTAGTAGAATACCACTTGTGAAAGTTCGTTGGAATTCAAAGCGTGGTCCCGAGTTCACTTGGGAACGCGAAGACTAGTTCGATGGAATTCAAATCGTGGTCCCGAGTTACTTGGGAACGAGAATACAATCTGAAGTCTAAGTATCCTCATTATTTTTGATTGTGCATTTGAACTAACTAGTTAAATCTCGGGACGAGATTTCCATAAGGAGGGGATACTGTGACAACCGTGATTTAATCAGGTTAGTGATACCTTTAGAAATGGCTAAGGGTTCATTTTATGTGTTTAAGTGTTGTGCTATGTGATTTTATGTGTGCTAAATGGTTTTACATAAGTGCAATGATATCATTTTAGAGTAAATGATTATATTATTTTGTGCTACATGAGTTTGGTGTTTAAGTATTCCATTGTTCACGTTGTGGTGATAAAGGAAATGAAAGACGTGTTTGTATGCATAGCTACGAACAATCTTGGTGATTAAGTGTTAAGGCGTTTATGGGAAATGTTGTCACTTTAGAAATGAAATAGGTGATTGAAATATCGAAGTATTGTAGCAAACTATCTAAAAAAAAATAGAAATTGGGGTTTGTGAAATGAACAGTTAATTTTAGAAAGTTTAGTAATTAGGCGTTTAAAGTAAAAATGTTTAAATCAACTAGCTAGGTTTTTATAAAAACGATAGGTAAGGAAGTAAAATTAGTTAATTAATAATTTAATAAAATATATTTTTTAATAGGGGAAGGGCGTTCGTTTTTTGGTTTAGGGAGGTTTAGGAGTTATATTTTTTAATCAAATAGTACTTAGAGAAGGACTCACTAGGTTTAAATAAACCAATGAACCCAGCCCATTATCTCTTCCCCTCTCACTTGTGCCGTGCTTTTCTCCCCCCCTAAAAACCCTAAGGAGTGCCAAATTTTGCTAGATATCCAAAAACATACAAGATTGTGGATTTGGGTGCTAGTAATGCAAGGGTAAGAGTGTTTCGTTCTTAGTTAGATTTGTATATTTAAGTAAACAAAATCAATGATAGATCTAGGGTTTCATAAAAATACAGAATATTAATGATATTTAATGATGCAAAGCGATAGGGCTTGGATTTAGGGCCATTTTTCAATGCAATGTTAGGTTAGATTTGCGTAAAGACTTGATTTAGGTTGAGCATAAATTTTGGGTCGTGTTCTAAACGACCTGATAGCGTAGATGATAAAAACGAGAATTGATATTTTCTTGATTTAAAATAAGCAAAAGAGTCTATATCCCATAAAATCCCAGAGCCTCAAGGTTTTTAAGTCAAAAAGTCATTCAAATTAATGTTTTCCAACAAAAGTGGTCAAAACAGTAAAATAGGTTCAGATTAGGTCATGTTTGTGAGGGTGAAACCCTAACTTAAAAGTGGAATTAAGCTTAGCCATTATGCAGTAGTTAAGTTCCATATGTATATAAAGAAACCCCAGAAGGATAGCTTCTAATTTTTTGTCTAAGTATGGTTAATAAGTCCAAACTTTTAGTGCGCTAGCATGTCCCGAAATTGGGACGTGTTATGAGTTTGATTTTCTTAGGAGTACTTATGCATATAAATGGATTTTGGGAATCAAATGGTAGTTAGAGAACACATAAAGGAACATAGATGATTTTTGGTATAATATATAAAGGTCGTCAAGTAAGGTTTTTAAGTTAGTCAAGACACACAAAAATTCTGCATTTATGAATAAATAGTAGTTAACTAATGTAACAACGTTAGATTTGGGAATTAAAGAGGTTAAGGTTGGGCATGGGGTCGGGGTGACCCATGATGGTTAATCAAACCCTTAGACATCCATCATATGAGTATTACATGGACTTGAGCCTTTATCTTGGTCGTATGTAACACGTTTGTGTTTGTATTGTGTAGCTTGTGTTGATATTGTTTGGAAGCTGCTTGTGCATCAGGTGAGTTTTATAGTCCCTCTTTTCACATCACTTTTAAATTGGGATGAAAATGATGAAAATGGATTTGAAATGTTCTAATTACTGTAATTATGTGTCTTTATTTTGAAAGGGTTTGGACTTTACTTGGCTATTGTATGTTACGTGCTAAATGCTTATGTGTATTTGGATCGGGGGTAACGTTCCTACCCATTTGTTGTGATATCAGGATCGAGGGTAACGTTCCTACCCAATTGTTGATATTTTGAGTTGGAATCAAGGGACAAAAAACGTTCCATTCCAGCCTCGTTTTGTTACTTTGCATGCTAGCTTGTATGATAGTGTAAGTAATTGTCTGCCATGTTTGCATTTAAACACAGTAACTGTTTATAAGCTTTGACTTCGTAGATCTTAAACCTATGTCCTCTCACAACCTTTGTGTTGAACTTTTTAATCACATTTTCAGGTAACCTTTTTGAGGGAAGATTTAAGTTTCGGAAGAGTGGCTAGGTTATGACACAAAGCCTTGCATGCGGAGTCATTCACCTAGAGATTTTATTTATGTCATTTGAATTGTTTGATACTTGGTTGTTATTTGATTGTTTAGACTCTTGGATTATATTTCCTTGCGGTATGAATTTGCTATCGTAATGCAAGACTCCTTTATCTTGTGTTAGATATTGTCATGACACATTGTGTCTCATTTGTTTATCTATTTCATTTAGTTCACTCTATTATTGACACCATTGTGTTGTGATGATATCCTGGATGTTACGCCTCGTGTTTCCGCCTAGGCGGGGTGTGACACGTCGGGAAGGTCAACCACAACGAGTTTCCCGTGTTGGGATTTGACAAACTAGGTAACCAGTTTAGCTACGAGTACGCAGCGGAATGGATCTAGTTTTAGCATGTAGATTAACACTTTAAAATAAATAATTATAATACTAAAAAGTAAATAATTACTTACCTCTTGATCTTGAACTTGAAACAAGTAATTCACTAACCATTTGTTTATTGAGTTAAATCAATAAACTTACACCGAATCTTGATCTTGAAACGAGTGATTAAATTACCACCTCTACGGTTACTCACACAAACACGTCAACCAAGTACGAGTTGATTGCTAGTCTACCTTCATGACCAAACACCTTGTGTTATAACGATTCTCAAACGCACCACTTGAGTCTTGAACCGAAAATCAATTAAACCGAATAAACCCTAATTCGGTTAGGGTTTTAAACCGAACCGAAATTCCTAGATCCGAATAACAAGAAACCCTAGTTAGGTTTATAGCTTCAATCGAACTAGGAAACCACCAATCAAGCACCACGTATGAATCTTGAATCACCAAAGAAGAGAAACAAGAAAACCGAAAAACCCTTGTAAGGGTTTTTCGAATTTGGTTAAGGTGAAAAACTGAAAATCCCTTAATAGAGATTAAGGGGTTTCGGTTAGGGTTTTGAGGGAAGAGAAGAGCACCAAAAATTATTTAAGTTTTAGGGATTTGATTTGTGAATCAATGACGTGGTTGTTTTGAGGTTGTGTATTCATCGTATAGAATAGGAGGACAAGAGGGAGTATATATAGTATACAAACCCTAGTCAAAAACTTGTTCCCTACTTTAAGTTGTTGTCTAGTAATCCCACACTTTTCAAAACCGACACTTTAACCATTCTCATTTTATTTAACATGTATTAATTAGTTTATAACGTCTAACGGTTAAACTAATTATCGTTAAATATATTTCGTGAAACATATTATACATTTAATAAATATAAACGAGTTATATATATTAAATACATAATAAACGTACTCTTCGTGTCTTAACGTGTGTGCCCCCAATAGGCTCATGTATTTATAACGTATAACTTGCGGAACCGGCTAACATATTCCAACAGCTCCCACTTGAGAGGCGGAGTAGCAGGCTTGCAGATATACTGATAATTGGCAACGTCTAGCAAACACACACAATTACCTTTAAATTAGAAATACTTGAGATAATAGTTTCAAGAACAATCTTAGCTTATAATGGTTAGTTTATTACTTGCATTTATCATTCCTTTGTTCTAGATACCGTTAAACCATGGATATGGATCCTAACTCATTCTATATAGTTTAGCTATTTAGTTTCTCGTTATAAAAATAATTCAGATATACCAAATGTAATCAAGAATCATCTTGAACTACCTTTTGGGCATGGCCATGCAGTTATTTGATTAATTCTAGAGAAGCGCCATGTATTCATTCTTCAATTAAACAATTAGAGGAACAAATTCTTTATTGACTACAAGTATTGTGGATGCTGCTTCACATCACTTCCAAAAATAACCTTTATAACTGCCATTTTCAGGTTAGCGTTTGACTTATAATCAAAAAGTGATATCCACACATGTAGAACTTGTTTGTATCTCAAGTCTAAGGATGACTTATTTAACCATTTTTGATATCTTACTCATGACGAAGGATCCAAAAGTAAATATTCTAAGGATGAGGTATCCAATATGCATCCCTCGTAAATACACATGAGTTTGGTGGGAATAATCCATATATTTAAAGAATATAACCAACACTCACATTTGCCTTATGTAACAATATTCCCATATTGTTGACCGACAATGGACATATTTAGAATGATAAAATCATTCAAGGATTAAACATGCAAATATAGAATAACAATTATTATATGTATGAATGACAAATACCATATATCTTCATTCATTAGTAAGTAAAAATTGTCTTACAATCCCAATTATCCAAATACTAAAACAGATAGGCATGAAACTTGTTAAAAAGTGACTTAAACTCTAAGGGGCGTTTGGTAAATTTGTGTGACTTGGCCACCAAGTTTGTTTAGCCTATAAATAGGGATTGATGGATTTAGTTTTCTTTGTACCTTTGAATATTTGTTTTGTAACTTTTGGAATTAGGGTTTGGTACCTTTGAATTTGTCTTTGTAATTTAGTTTGGTATTTGAATAAAGCTTCCGCTTTGTTCGTTCGATTTTGTTTGTTTGTTTTGTGCTTTTGGATTACCAACAAGTGGTATCAGAGCTAGGTTGGATTAGCCATGAAGAAAAAGAAGAAAAAAAAGGTGCGTTTAGGTTTTGGATTTGGTTTTGAAGGATCATTCTTGTTCTAGATCGCTTGGCTTTGGAAGTTCGTACGTAATTCGTAATTGGTAGTAATAATCGATTTGTTCCAAACTTGGCATCTTGTCGTGGGTTTGGTTTTGTCGATCGATCATTTGGTTTCTTCGAATTTAGGGTTCTCGATTGATTCGATTTAATAATCGATTGATTGTCGATCAATCTCTATAGGGATTCGAGTAGGTTCGATATTTGAGTTCTTCTTTGGGAATTGTTTGAATTTGTGTTGAAGAATCATCTTCAATTTGTTTGGGTAATTGTTTCTTTTAGGGTTCATACTGGGTTGAAGATGAAGAAGAAAAAGAAAAAAAAAGGTTAGTTTTGGGTTCGTTTTTTATTTCATTAAACATTATTCCAAGGTCGTTTGTTTTATTTCCTAAATTCCAAGGGAAGTTTAATTCAACTAAGTATTAAAATTAGCTTTGATGGATGGTGCTTTCAATATGTTCACAACATATGAATTCTAGGAATAAACATGTGCTCCCACTTGATGTTCAATATACTCAGGGAGTTATTTAATTTAATCAGAAACCTATTGTGATTAAACTTAAGATCTCATCTCTAGATGTGCATGATTAAATTACACTTGGATTCTATTATCTGTATACTTTATAAGAATTATTTTTAAACTTCATAATCCTTTTGATATGGCCGTCCTAGTTCAAAGTAATCATTTAAAAAAAGAGTTATAAAAAGTTTAATTGTAATATACGATATAAATATAAACCTTTTGATTACCCTTCGCTCCTCGCAGGTAATCATATAAAGAAAGAGTTATGATTCTATTCGCATATGTTAGATTCAAGAAAACCTGTATGACAATTAGTTATCTTTATATAATTAATGCGTGTAGAAAAGAAAGATTTAATTATAGTCAATTGCTTGAGTAAGATTAAAAACTCTTGTCATCAGTCAGGCAAATATGTATACAATTTTGTCCTTATGAGCCTTTCTTTAAAAGAAACTCATTCTGACCTTACATTTTACTGTTTGGTGAAAGATCAATCAAGCTTAAAACATTGATTGCCTTTTAAGGACCGCATCTTGTCATCCATAGTTCTAAGATATTTATCAGATTCAAGATGTGATAATTCATCTTATTAGTTAGCAGGTTTAATATGACCATAATAAACTTATATTCCTCAAGCATTTGTTATAAAAATATCATTCCATTGATTGATGGCATCCTCGGATTATGAATGATAGCTTTACCATTTACTTTGGTTTGACATTTTTTATGTTTAAACCTTTGTATGATATCAGCATGTGAATTCAGAAGGTTATGTTTTTTGTTTTGAATATTTTAAGATTTATGGATTACTCCCACTTAGTTTTGTAGAAGGGTACTTCTCTAAACTAAGTATTTAAGAAACAATAAATTGTTCTTAATTGGGACAACAAGGATACATTTTACAGTTCTTCATCTCTAGCTTGTTATTATAATGATTCTATGATATTAACTAATTTTAGAACTTTATTCAAGGCATAATCGATTCATCCCATCCTAATTAGATTATATCTGAATACCTTCTAGGTTGAAAAACTTTATTGAGTGTAACGCACGTAAAAATTCTAACCTTGATCGATTTTTGGAGGTAGAGCAATTGAAGTTATCAGAAATAATATGAATATAGTTTGTTTCACATATTAGACATACCATAATAATGTGGTATTCTATGAGTATTGGAATTGTGAGACTCCATCAGAATTTCTTAGATAACTTAATCTTTTGGATCAAATAATCACAATTGGGTCGAGCCAAATTGAATACAAAGTATTTTAAACCAAATGCATGCTATAACGTATATATATTCGAATAGTACAAAAATTCTATGTTCATGTGTTTCAAGAAAACAGAACATGTTCAAAGTTACGTATAGTCTTTGAATAATTCAAGGACATCATGTTAATGTGTTAACAAGAAGACATGACAATTTTATTACTTACTTTATGTTATCAGTCATTGATAAATTCAAGGACTTTATAATTATGTCTTAACAAGAACATAATTATTCTAACTAAAGTAATTATGAACGCAAACTCTTGAGTTCAATAGTAATTTTAAGTTAATTTTTATACTTTTAATTCATGACTTATAATTACCATAATTATATTGAGATAAACATGCAAGTCTATTTCTTGAAGCTAGCTTATATTTATATCTTGACATTTAAATATAATAGGGCAACAAACATCGTGTTTAAGTCCTAGTAATCATATTATTATATGTTGTTCCTTGCACACATTTAAGATTTCTCCCACTTATGTACGGGACAACATTATCTAATGTAGACAAACAATATGACATAAACCCCCTAAGTATTTAAACTCCACTTCCAAGAAACCTTCACTTCGACATATAAAATGATTGTTCGCAATTGAGCGAAAGTCTTTGTAACATCCAAGTAACGCCAAAGGAAAATCATTAGAAATGTCATATGTTAGAGTAATCCGAGTATTAATACATCCTTTAACCTCTTGGTCACTTTCAGTTGCCATACCTCCTTTAACCTCTTGGTCTCTATCAAAAGCCCTACCTCCTCCACTCGTATAAGATTTGGCAACATTTGCATACGAAGTGGCCTTGTTTGAATACGAACTAGAATGACCATTTTTAACACCCTAAGAATCAACCTTAGCACCTACGTGGGCAGAATTCCTAGATACCATCTTCACACCATGGGAAGAATTCCCATTCATCTTCTTCTCAAACCTAGCCACATTAGCATGGAGACGTAATTTCCCAATCCACACATTTGAAAGTAAATTGATTAGGATTTCCACATCAGACACCTTGATATAACGACAAAAAGCAAACATTTGCCCCTTTTTATTTTTGCGATTAGCAATAAAGACATCCACAAGAGTTCCCTGCTTACTACATATATTCTAAAGTTCGCCCATTGTGAGATGAGAAGGAAAATTTAAGACATACACAGTAAGAGAAATCTTCGCTAAATCATCCACCAAAGACGTTTTTGATTATGGAAATTGGAGCCTTTGAAACTGTAGGTTCCCGATTAACACTTCACTTCATAACCCGAACCACGAATCCAAGAAACTAGAGAGAGAGAGAGACGAAAATGAGAGAGAGAGATGAGAGAGAGTTGAGAGAGAATAAGAAAAAAGATTTTTGATAAATGAAAAATTAGATATTTTCACAAAGGAAAATATCTATATATATTTAGATATTTTTAGAAAATATCTAAATATATATATACCCCTACACATTTAATGTGACGCGCGGGATATTTAACTAGGACCCGGGCTCGGGTTTTGCTTGGGATTAAACCCAAAACATATACAATATTAGATTATCTATCGAGCCCGATTCCCGATATTATCTTATTACAACATTAACTAATTAAAGACCGAAGCTCCATCGTAGAGTGACCGAGCTTCCTTGTTCGACTCAATAAATTGAGGCTAACAATCTCCCCCGAAGTGAGGTCTTGAACACGGGAACGAGCTTCCTTTATTGACTCAATAAAATTGAGGCTAACAATCTCCCCCGAAGTGAGTTCATTGATGACACTCCTTCATGAGATCAGTGAGATTGCTTTTGTCGTTTAAGCTCGAGTGTTCTTGGTCTTTGTCTTCGTTATTTGTTGTAGGCTTGTTCCTTCATGCTTTGCGATCTTGACTTTGAGCCTTTGTCATTGTCTTTATCGTCTTTGCCATCTTGCGATCTTGTGTCTTTGACCAACATGCTCATACTTTTGCATTATCTTGAAAGCTTCAAATCAGAGTTTGCGGAAGTCTTTGTCTTTAAATCTTGAGCTTTCTAGATAGTATGTCTTCGTAGATTGAGCATTTGAATGGGATTGAGGTTGCCGTTACCACCGTTTGACCTGCAGGTTTACGTTAGTGATAAACGAGAAAATTGATTTGAAAATCAATCGACGTGTCACTCGTTAAAGAGTTTTTGTAACACATCGAGAGTGTCATGTTTTTATCAAAATTCATCAACCGTCAATTCATTTACTGGACCAAATCGATATCCAGTTGTCACAAGTTTGATTCATATAGAATCTCGCAAGTCACCTACCAAGAGCTTGTTTGATGCTGGCTCAAGCAGGATTTCCATCTTCATTGTGAATACATTAGTATCACTCGGATGTTCTGGCAAATATCACAATGATATTGCGTAGGACTCTTGATAACAACTTGTGAACCTGATGATGTTCAACAAGTGTTTGAAATGGAATGTGTCCTAACGAGATTTTGATTGATCTCTTGGCTCTAGACTCGATTAGTGCATTTTGGTTTTAGTACTCGGAGGCTGGAGCATATTGCCACCTATTCAATATCAACGATCTCGGAATGAGATGTCAATAGATAACGTGTGTATCTCCGTGACAAATGAGACAAGTTTCTGTTGAGAGAAACCCGAATGGTTGGGAAGGGTTGTGCATTGCATCACTGGGTCCATGATGTCGTTTTCAATACCAGCAATCATCTTGTGATTCTGATAGATTATGTATTGACCCGGTTTCTGCCTTAAGTTGTGTGGAGGGCTTCTTTGTTTAGACCCTTTATCCATACATTTCTTTTTAATTCTTCAACGCCTTCAATGCTTACCAAGACGTCATTACTAACACCTTGTTGTGATTGTTCCAGTGTTAGCTCAATCTTAGTCGGCATTATTCCCATTTACATTCATCTCCAATCATACCTAAGGACTGCTATTTCTAACTTTGGATTATCCTTGGGTAGATCCTCCGGTTCTGGTTGGATCATAGGATTGATTCCTAACCTAACCACCTTATGACTTCAGAATCGTCGTGAAATTAAGATGTTGTTGGGTATAAGATTGAACCATTAAAACTTTTCTTTAGCAATTGAGTTCGAATAGATCAAACTTTTAATTACATTTTCTACCTTTATTTTAAATATTAAACACTTAGTTTTTGAAATACCTTGTGATAATAATATGTCTTGAAAAATCTGTAGGAGAAATATTATCAGCCATGATGGTTTGGAACTTTTTGATAAATGTTTTTAATATAGATGGTCATTGATGATGTACTCTAAGAACATTAAATTGTTGTTTTTTACGAAAAACTCACCTCAAGAATAGATAATTTAAAAAATTGTTGTTCTTTTGAAAACATTGTGAGGTGATGGAGTGTTGAACACACCATTTTGAAAGAACTTATGAATTGTCATCGTGAAATTCTGGAAAATTGTGTTCACAACTTTTTGAAAAAACAGATGTTAGAGGACTTCATCTTTTAACGGGGTCTTTAAGGGTACGGCACTGAATACGTCAATATCCTTTTTCTCTGAGCTAAATAAACATTGGAATGTCTTGTCTAGAACAGCTCAAGACAACAAAACCCCACTCCTGAGAAACGTTAATTTTCTCGTTGGGAGGTTAAGTAATAATTCCTTCTTTATTTGAGTCTGGGTTATGTACTGACATTTGCACATATTGGCATTAGAAAATTAGAAATGACATGTTTTGTAACTATTTGCAACTCTCGCTCGAACTTCATGTACACACCCGTGTCAATTGTTAATCGACATTTCTAAGCACGTAAATGTTTTCGATTCAAGAGACATATTGTCGCGAGGGGTGGTTGGAGGAGGCCGGGTGGGGGGGGGAGGAGGCGCATTAATGCTGGCTTTGGGCCGGACGGGGCGGCGGGCGGGTGGGCGGGAAATATGGGAGGGGGGGGTGGTAGAGGTGTGGTGGGGGGGCCGACGGAGTGTGAGCGGGGGGCGTTGATGGGGAAGGTGGAAGAATCGGGGGCGTGAACAGGTGGGACGGGGGTGGGGGCAGACGGTTCGGGGTCGGGGAACGGGGGGGTCCGTGGGAGAGAGGGGGCGAAGGTAGTGGCAGGGGGGTCGCAAACGGTGGCGCGCGTATGAGGGGGGCGGGGTCTGGTGTGGGGGGTGGGTAAGGGCGTGAGTGGCGAGGCGCGGGTCATATCGGGGAGAGAGGGGCGGGTAGGGCGGGGGTCTGGTGGGGAACACTACTCTTAAACGGTGTGGGAGGATAGGTTGCGGGGTCGGGCTGGGGCGAGGAGGAGGCGCGGGAAGGGAGGGAAAATGATGGGGGTTGACGGGTGCAGGGGGGGAGGGGGCGGGGGTGGGTGCGAGGGCGGGGGGACGGGGGGTTGGGCGGCGGAGGGGGCGGGGGAGGTACGGAGTATGCGGGGAGGGCTTGCGGGGGATGACGCCTGTGTATGGGGGGACGCCGAGCGGGATTGGCGGGCGGGGTGGGGCTGGAGCGGAGCTTCGTTGCTTGGGGGTGACCGGGGGGCGACTGGCGTGTGCGTGCGTAGGAGGGTCCGCAGGGCGGGCCGGTGGGACCGGGAGGTGCGGGGGCGGCAAAAGGGCGGGATGATTAGGGGGAGTGAGAGGTAATGGGGCAAGGGGGGATGGGGTGGGGGAGAGGGGAGACGTCATGGGGGGGGGTGGCGGATGAAGAGGCAGGAGGGGTGACGCGGGGGGAGGTCCGGAGGCGTCTTTTGGCAGGGGGGAGGGATCTCGGTTGAGAGGGGGTGGTGGGGGGGGGAGCGAGGGAGTGGGGGGGGCGAGACGTTGGCGGGGGGGGGCGTGCAGCTTGGGGTAGGGAAGGCGGGAGGGAGCAATGAGCGGGATGGGGCAGGGGGGAGAGGTCGGCTGGAGGAGAGAGAGGATAGGGGTGGCGTGGGGCGTTGAGGGGAGTGTAGGGCGCGGGCGGGGGTTCACGGGGGTGGGGTGGGGCCGGTGGAGGCGGGGAGGGGGGCGTAAAGCAAGGAGGGGGTACGCGGGAGCGGCGGTGCGGTGAACCCGTGGGGCGTAGAGGGCAGCGCGAGGGGGGGGGGTGGGGGGGGGGGTGGCAGGGAGGAGGCGAGGAAGCGAGTCGGTTTCGAGGGTGGGAGAGGGGTGGAGGGCCGAGATGCTAGCGGCAGGGGGGTTGGGATTAGCCTTCGGGCGGGGGAGTGGGGGGGAGATGTCGGTTGGGGGGGGTTTGGTGGGCGGGGAGATGGGCGGGGTTATGGGACCGAGAGAAAGCGGTAGGGAGGGGGGGGGGGGGCGGGGAGTCGGCGGGGTGAGGCACGAGGCGACGAAGGGAGGGTGCGTGAGCGTATTAGCGACGGGTGTACAGAGGGGGGTGGAGTCCCTAAGCACGATCCTGGGGGGGTGGGGGTTGTCGCGGTGCAGCGGGCAGGGGAGATCGTGGGGGGTGGGCAGGGGGGGGGGGGGGAGGGGGGGGGGGGTCTTTTGATTGGGAGTGGGGGTGCGGGGGGGCCGGGCGTGAGGCGAGAGGAGACAGGGAGAACGGAGTTTAGGGGGAGGGAAGGGGATCGGGGCGATATGGCAATGGGGGGGTGAGGGGGTGGGGGATGGACGGGGGGAAGGGCGGGTGGGCGTTTGGGGCGGTGGTGGTACAGGGGGGGGAGGGATCAGGGGGGAGCGATTGACTGAGGGAGTCGTTAGGTACGATTGGCGGGGGGAAGTGGGTTGCGTGGCGCAGCTGGCCAAGGGACCTAGTCTGGGAGAGGAGAATTCTTTTTGGAAATTTTTTGATTTTCTGATTTTGTATTTTTTCTTTTGAAGTTTTATATTTTTGTATTTTGCTTTTCTAAAAAATATGTACATGGTGAGTTTGATGATGTGATATCAATCAGTCTATTTTTCATAAACCTCCAGTCAGATGGAGTCAAACCATTTTCTCATAAAAAACCCCCCCCAATCCTTTCTGTATCAAAGATACTTTAACCGATCCCTAGGATGGGTTTCGTAAACATATTTATCTATTCAACTTTTTAAGTTATTGATGTCTAGCTATTTGGTAGTCAGTTATTTGTTATGACAAAATATAGTTCAATTATACCATTTTCAACCTGTTCTTTTATGAAATGATACGAGTATGGTGTGCTTTGTTGCGAATGTTGGACGGGGTTTGCAATTGATTTTGCTATGGCTGACTGAGAGTCCAGTACAACGGTATTTTTGTTGTTGTTGAAGCAATTAATCTGAAGTTAGTGTCTTCATCCACATTACTTGAGCACCAAACTTTGCAGATAACGCCACGTACCTCTGCCTCTGTTGAAGACCATAGCAGTTGCAGTTTTGGTTTATTTGAATCCAGGCTTTACAAGTTATCACCAAGGAAAGTGTATCCCTCTAGAAGTGCTTTCCGAGTTTCAAGCATTCGACATGATCAGCGTCTGAAAATGCTGTTAGTTCAAAGCCAGAATCCTTTGGATACCAGAGTCCCATGTTAATGGTACCCCTTTAGGTATTTAAAGATTCTTTTAACCTCTTTGAGGTGCTTTTGAGTTGGTCGTGCTTGATAACGTGCTACAATTGCTACTGCTTGCACTAGTCTGGAGCTACTAGATGTCTAGTACTCATCGAGGAGACCCGATTTTACTACGTTAATCAGTTGGTTTACTGGGTCACCTCTAAGTCCTTCTACTTCTAGTTTGGGTTTTGTTACAATATGGTGTACAATGGAGTGACAATTGTCCATATTATGCTTTTTCAGAATTTCTAAAGCG
Organism: Tanacetum coccineum; assembly: GCA_026074375.1. NCBI lineage: Eukaryota > Viridiplantae > Streptophyta > Magnoliopsida > Asterales > Asteraceae > Tanacetum > Tanacetum coccineum. Next base: position 14,683 of record BQNB010072488.1, read on the forward strand.
TACTTGGCCTGATTGATAAAAATACCTTTTGGGGACTGGTGGATCTGTAGTCCTAAAAAGAACTTCATCTCCCCCATTAAGGACATTTCAAATCGACTGTGCATTAACTTTTCAAATCTTTTTGAATATTAAGGTTTGTAGACCAAAAATATGTCCTATCAACGTAAATCTGCTACAAGTAGAATAATCCTCCCCGTATTTTTTATCTTGTATTAAAGGTGGGTCCAATTGTACCTTTAGTAAAGCCTTTGGACATCAGAAGTTTGATAGCATCATCGGTACCAAGCTCTTGGAGCTTGCTTTAATCCATTACAAGCTTTCTTGGAAGGTTGACTTTTTATAGATGATTGGATCAACGAACCCTTCCGGCTGAGAGTAACGTAAACCTTTTCCTTTAGTGGCAATTAAAATAATGTTGGTTTTCCTTGTCCATCTGATAGATGGGAAAAGATTGTTGCTGCTGTGGGGCCCCAAAAACAAAAATCCGTAACAGCTTCTAAAAGGGTGCAACTTGGTTTCTGCAAATGGATTCTTCGAATTCAATACCCTCTTCCTGAGCAATAACCTTTAGCTACAAGTCGTGGATTTGTTGCGATTTTTAGTCTGATCTTCATCCTTTTTGTTCTTTCCAATAACCACCTTTAGCTTATTACCCATCTTGCAACATGGGTTTTTGTCGCGATAAGTTTACAGACTTTATTATGTCTGTCGATACTGATGGAAGTTATCATGCTTGCTTAGATCCATGCAGAATAAGCATTGCATCCTTAATGTTCTTCGGTTTTCAACAATACTCACCATGAGCCGCGAAATACTCATTTCAGGATCTGTGGCAAGCTGGTGTCTGTTTGATCTCTGGTCCATCGGTATTCATGACTTTGTGGTTGGAACATGATATGCCCATCTGTATGTATCTATGTTGCGTGAGGAAGGCTAACATATTTCTTAGTAACCGTGTACAAAATGGAATGGATAAATTCAGCTTCTTTGAAATGATGCATTCGGTGGCTTGATCATTGTTGTTTTACCCTTCAGGTCGAGACCGTGTGTTGGGATAACCGGGTGATTGCATTATTTTCTTCAAGTAAAGGGATGTAGAGAATTCTAACTTATGGTGGACGAATCGTCTTTTCTGATGTAGGGGGGGAACAACAATTTTGTCTTGGGGGTACGGCAGGTCCAGGAGTTGTCTTTATCTGATGCCTTTGGTGCTTGAGGAACAAGCCTGTAAAGTGACAGTTTCAACTGACATATATTGTGTGTGTGGTTACCGAGGTACCTGATCTGTTGTGTTCCGACATCATATCTATGAAGTCCGAAGGCTTGATTGCTTACGATCAAACAGTCTTTGAACATTGAGGAACGGGGCCTTGAAAGTAGTTTATTTTCAGCAGGTCAACCATTCTGTTGTTCATCAGATAAAATTCCTTGAAGCCCTATTTTTGAGATATCTTCTCTTTTTCGCAAGCCAAACTTCTGAGTCCTTTCCTCTATAGGATTGAACGATGTACCTGTAACTTAAGAGTATGTGCCATGCACTGTCATTAAGAGCTGGTTCGTTTCAAAGTGGTTAGGGATATCTGCATTTTGAACCTTATGGGGGTTTACTGTCAACCTTTGTTTATGCTGAGGTGAAATATCTTTCCGGTTGGTACCATCTAAGACCAAATTGGTCTTGAAAATTATACCTCGTCGGTTCTTCCTAAGACAAGATGTAGGAAGTCATGTTTTCTTATGCACAACAGAACGGTGTTTTTGAGTGAAAAAACATATGTCCTTTTGAGATCTGTCTTTTCTAGTTTCTTTGCAAACCTTGTTTGCTATACGGGTTTGTTTCTTGTTGTTGTCTTATTGGAAGGGTACCTTAGCACGTGGTTACTTCTTTCACAGGAATTTTATTACACAAGAATCTTGATTGGCTTTAAAGACACATTTCTGAATGTCGAGGCAAACAAAATGTTTGGTGTCAGAAAAATTTCTATGAGTTCCTAGAGTGTTTCTTGTGCCTTTTTCTTAGGCTCATATAGGTACGTGATTTTGAACATATCGTTTTGTGATTATACTAGATGAGCTAGTTGCAATCATTTGTTAATGAGGTTTTGCAGGGGCAGATTCTATTCTCTTTGCAGATAATATGTAGTGATTGGTTTTTGACAAATCGTTACTCACATCAACCTTGGGAGGCAAAACGTTCTTTTGAAATTTTGGGAACGTTTCAGATTTAACGCGATAGTCGCGTTGTCTAACAACGACACTAGTTTCCATGTGGTTGTAAAAAACTGGTTTCCCAAGTTTGTTGTTTGCCAAACTTAGTATTCACACTATTTCCTGCCTTAATTTCCTTAATCATTTTTTAATGATGCAACTGTAAACCTTTTTCCTGAGTTTGAGCTTTGAATTTATCATTATTTTGCAATTCGAAGAAGTTGTATGTGTTCTATGTTCTTAGTCTCGTTTGTCTTGATAGAATCAAACATTTCTTTGTAATGCCTTTTCAAAGTCTCATTTTCCTTGAGTAACTTAGCCACTTTATGTTCCAATTCGATGTTTATTGTTTCAATTACATCTATGTCATGTTTAACCTTGGCTTCATTACTTTGTACATTCAAAAATTAACCTTGTTTCCCTTCTTTTTTATAAAGAACTTGTGATTTTGATTTTAAGGTTCAAGATTACACATTGTGCTTCCATTCTTGGAAAAATCTTTTTGAAATTGGGCAACTGTATTTTTGAGACATACATTTTAGACTCGAGTGATTGATTCTGAGAGTTTAGTTGTCATGTTATCAGTTAATTTAGCAGGTAAAGGACGTATGTCATGACATTGTTCAGCATTCTGGTCAACCTTTCCTTCATTATTGAATTCAGGTTGCTCAGTATGCTGTTGTCCTGTAGCAGATACATTATCATCAGTCGTTTGTACCTCAGCCATTGGCTCTTCATTTTTATTGAGCGTCCTGATATTGCATTCATTAAAATGTGAATCATTCCCTGAATTTTCTGCTTGTATCATGCTCTTGTGATTCTGTCCCATTGCTTTCAATGATAACTAAACTAGCATCTAATGCTTTACTCGAATCAACCTTTTCCTCTGTCGTTCTCCGCAATCAGTCTTCATTTTCACCCTGCTGTCTTACTCATTTTATGCTGCGCTTTTTCTCAATCGATTTTTAACATAAATCCAGTTTTGGATCAGTGTAACACAGAAATTCTGGCACAATATCGAGTCGAGTGTATTCTAGCAAAGTTAGAGTTTCGTAGTCATTACAATATATTTGTTCATTCAAATAAATCTTTGACTTGATGAAACATCTAAAAACTGTGGTGTCTTGAGAAATTAAAGGAGGGCCATGGATCCAATCTCTTGAAATTCGTTGTTATCAAGTTGCTTTTGAAGTTGATCCATGTTTAGGAACTTTCGTGCCGGTTGGAAGTCTCTAGATCCTTGACCAAAAAAGGTGTCGTAAATGGGTCTGAATCCATTCCTTCGGTTAATCGTACTTCCTTTTAAGTCGGTTGTTTAAAAAGACGCTTGAGGTTTTTGTGAATGAAGTCGTGAAAAAGATTTCCATGCTACTTTCTTTTGTTTTGTCTTGAATTAGTTGCATTTGTTGTATTTCTGAATTGAACACGAGATAAGGTATCTTCTTCCTCCATTTTTATAGTGAGTTGAAGTGAAGGTTATATGGATCTTAAATGTGGATTTGATGTGATTGAAGTTGTTGGTTGTTGTAAGCCAATTAACGTTACCGGAGATTTTACACGTCTTGATTAAAACGATAAATGAATTAACGGGGATTTTACAAAATCACTAGAAAAACAGTGAATGATTTGATTGGACGGATATCAGGCGGCACAATGATTTCAATTGTATAAAAACAAATACTTGTCTGCTAGGGTTAAAGCAGCGGGTTGTTTTAATAGGCTCATCCAAACTGAATAACGGGCCAAAAAATACAGATGGGCCGTGAGGCTAGACAAAAAACAAGTCGAAACACAAATTCCCAAAAAATGAAAAATTATGTCATAATTCATAGTAAACGAGGGTGTTTTGGGTACTCGAATAATTCTGGTTGTAACCTAGCTAAAGGGTGGGGTACAGATAATCCCGTATCCGTTTTTTCTTCGAAGTTGAAGAGGGTCACGGGGCCTGAAACGGACTACGGATCAAAAAAAGGTTTTATGGTGTTTTACTGAAACACTTTTTCTTACACAAGAGTCTTAGCACAAATACGCAATGCTATCTTTACCAAACGCAGTGGAATTTTGAATCATCAACGCAATGAACTTATCTAAAACGCATGATAAAAGTGGTTGAGATTTGGTCAAAACGATTGAATTTAAGCAAAGCAACGGTAAAAAGCAATGGTTTCCAAACGCAATGGTCAAAACCAATGGTTAACAAACATATTCAAAAATATCCAAAACAGAATCATAAAAAAATATCTCGAAATGGGGTATTGATATTTTATATTTTTACAAATTTTTCTAACCAAATCGCAATGATTGCGTTTTAAACTGTTTAATAAAAAATCAAAAGTTAACAAGAAGAAAAATCAAACGCAAACAAGGAAGAATCAAAAACGCAGCAAGAAAAAGGTTCAATAAACAAACCGCAACAAGAACTTTTCTCAGTTTTGACAAAACGCAACCTAGAATACATAGATTTTTCCACCAAAAATCGCCTTATATCACCCTTTTTGGACCTTTTACTTGATTTCTCCTTGCACAATTAGATTCCTTATGCCTAGTACTTGCTTAATTACTTATACTTCACACATCTAAGCACAAAAATTCGGGTTTGATTTTTTTCTTTTGACTTCTTTTTGACCCACAAATTTGATCTTGTTGAACCACACGAATATCAACCCAAATCCACAACGTAGCTCTGATGCCATTATAGGATCCCGATAAACACTTCACTTCATACAAATCGACACGGAAATCGATCTAGAAAGGTGAATGAAGAGTTGTTATAGAGAGAGAAGAGCTTTTTGAGAAAAGAAAGAGATGAGAGAAGAGAAAAGATATTTCTTAGATTTTTGAACACCTTACTTTTCCAAGTGGAAAAGTTCCGTTAATACTACCCAGACAAATTAAAAGTGACGCGCGGGATATTTACTAGGTCCTAGGCTCTGGTTTTTTGCTTGGGATTTAAACCCAAAAACATATACAATATTAGATTAACTATCGTGCTCTGATTCCCAGATACTTTCACTATTACAACGTTAATCTAATTAAAGACCGAAGTTCCATCGTAGAGTGACCGAACTTCCTTGTTCGACTCAATAAATTGAGGCTAACAATCTCCCCCGAAGTGAGGTCTTGAACACGGGAACGAGCTTCCTTTATTGACTCAATAAAAGGAGAAAGAAGGAGTTGTTCTAGAGAGAGAAAGAAGAGAGAGAATTGAGAGAGAAAAGAGAAAAAATATTTCTTAGATATTTTGAACAACTTACTTTTCCAAGTGGAAAAGTTCCTTATATACCCCGACACTTAAAAGTTACGCGCGGGATATTTAACTAGGACCCGGGCTCGGGTTTTGTTGGATTAAACCCAAACATATACAATATTAGATTAACTATCGGGCCAATCCCGATATTTTCATATTACAATGTAACTAAGTAAAGATCCGAAGCTCCCATCGTAGAGACGTGACCGAATTTTCCTTGTTCGACCTCAATATATTGAGGCTACCACTCATATTGGTGGTTTAAAGTGAAGAAATGCTGTCATATTTGTGTGATCTTAATTCATCCACATGGCCACCTTGAAAATTTTATGTTGTGTGGCATTTTGTAATATTTTGTCTCACAAAGAATTAAGCAAACAGTTACCAAAAAGTATTAACAAGTGTGATATTATGCAACTTTAGTCACATTTTAGATATCAATATTATATCAAAACAAAATCAATATATTATCATAAAAATTCAAATACAATAAACTGGAATTGTATATAACCTGAACCAATATAAAATTGTAATATCGTATTTACTAAACTTGCAATAAACTATGGGCCTTTGAACTCTCTTCTTATTAGCTTCCTTTTGCATGGCATCACTAGAGACGTAAAAGTTTTTGCGCTTCGTTGGTACTTTAGGTGCAGTTTTGTTCTCAACAGTGATCATTTGTGGTACTCTTGGTGGGGTTGCCTGCTGGGAAAACAATAGCAGCGTGTATCAAACACTGAATTAAATATGAAGAATTATATATATGTAGGTTCATAAAACACATGTATGTACCTTTGGATCAAAAACAACTTGATTCTTTGGCCATGCAACAAAACCACCTACTGCATCCAAAACTGTTGTGCAACCGTTACTTCCTACATCCGGTATAAATGCTGCATCCACTAGAGATTTATCAATTGACACTTTGTAGCAATCCTTTGGGAGTCCTTTGTTATGAAGCATTATTTTTTTTTTTCCATCACAACTTGTATACGGTAACCTCAGCTAATAATAGTGTTTTCTTTAAGTGCCACAGTCTGCACTTTATTGCCTAAAAAAATGATTTGTTGCATGTATGTATCAGAAATTAATTAAACAAAAGAATATATGAACATGTTGAAATACATACTTGTGGTAGTACCGACACATTTTCTTTGGATTGTGAATCTTGACTTGAAGAATCCTTTCGGATTGATCTAGTCGTTCTCTTAGCTCCCACAGATTTAACAGTTTCCTGTATGCATATAAAACACGGTAAATATATAAGACATGTATGTAGAATTCAAAAATCACAGGGGGGTGTTTTATTAATTACTTACCCTTTTTGCATTTCCTTCCGAATGCTCGCATCATTCTGATCACATCCAAGAACAGTTGTTCCGCCCTCCTCATCAGCACTGCTATTTATTGGATGAATTTCCACCGGAGACACCTGCAATATAAATTAAGAAATGTGTTGGGATTAAAAGGATTCTTAGTACTGCTGATGATACTGCTGTTGGTTATGTTAATAAGATGCTTGTTGAAGACTAAAGAAAATATACCAAGTCATTAGTGCTGCTAGTACAAATGTTAGTACTGCTAGTGTTAGTTGCAAATGTTAGTATATTAATGTTGCTCTGAGTTAAGACTATTAGATATAAGCTAGTACTGTTGTTTGTTATTAACTGTTCTTCTTAGATATGCATGAATTTTATTAGAAAGATTAGATTGGATGGGAAATTATTGTAAGCCCCCTATTAGTTCCTTGGTGTATAATAGTAGGGTCCTAGGGTTTAGCGTAGATGTATACATAGATATCTCTTGGAATCAGTGCATTTTGAGCGATTATTTTGAAAATGAATTTCGTTAACAATCATAAAAATGTCTTACTTCTAGTGGTGTCAAATGAGTTGGCGTTGAATGCAACTGCACCCTTGTGCAGCAACTGATTTTTTTGGGTTTAGTCACCATTCCTATGTCTGTGACATCTTGTGGATTTACTCTTGTTTAATAGTTATTTCTCTTCACGTTCATGTCTCACAACATCAAGTTGACTTTCTAGTAACAAAATTCTTTCATCATATGCTTGTTTGCTTCGTGGAAGATCAAAATACCTCTTGTATGTCACTCCATTTTCCCACTCCTCTGCATAGCCTCCCTTTTCCTTAACCTAATAAAGTGTATATGGCATCAGTGCCTTGTACTCTACAGTACAAGGTTCATTCTTTGATTCTTGTCATCGTTTTCTTTCTGCACCACAATATGGGAATGGTTATTTTACGTAAATGACATAATAAAAAAATTGCGGACAACGTACAAGTTTATCTCCGCATGATCTAATCTCATCTTCTTGATATTCTCCGTCTTTGTTCTACCTTCCTTTCTAACAACATGTGAGGGTACCTAGGGTGGGTTCTTCCATCTTGTTCATTTCTTTTTTTTCTCATTCTATAAACATCAGATTTTTTTTTTTTTTTAAAACATTACACATGTAAGTTAAACCGATATAAACGAATGATGATATGAAATGTAAATGTGCAAATGTGTAATCTAACCATTTTCTCTTTCACATATGCGTATCCATCTCGTCCCATTGTATGCGGAAAAAAGATCTCTGAACGCGCCCATTTTAGCTTTTTAGCAGATTTCACCTTGCATACACAAAATCATAAGGCGTATACTGATGTAGTCAATGACTTGCTAGTATAAAACTAATATATATGGAAACACAAAGTTATGAAAGATATATGGACTTAAATAAAAATGACTAATTAAAACCTTGTATTCCTCGGTGGCCGTGTAGTTTACAAAATTGACCCAATCTTCGGCTTTTAAAATTGCAGAATACTTTGCCAGGACTTCACTTAGCTTTGAAGGTGAATCTTGGTTGGGCAATATGTATGTTTGTCTCAGTTTCCTTCTAAAATTCCTTAGAAGTTGGCCAAGACGATTCATTACCAGCTTTCTAACCATTAAGTCAACATCAAAGTATCACTGCAAAGATTAACATAATGTTGTGAATTAATTAGTTGCACATAATGTAAATTGCCCTGAGATAAACTTTATGTTAGTACTGGTTTCAAAAATTGTATTGTGTAAGTGTTTTCATCCCATAGTTTTTTTCTTGATTCTGGTCCTACCTTCTTCCAGGTAGAAAAATTATGCAAACTATTTTCTCACGAACCATGTATCCTAAAAAAAAACTCAAAAACAATGCTTTGTGTTTTCCTGTTATCCTATTCAATGCATCATAGGTTACAATGAGCTTTTTTACCCACCGGGTTTTCCATTTGCCCTGCTGTAACTAGATAACTGGTTTTGCCTCCTCTTAATACCTACCATTGAATGGTTATTTTCATCATCCTAATACACATGACCAATGACCCATATGAATTAGCTAAAATCACCGGTCATGCATGGGTTCCATTACAATATAAACCAATTCAACCCAATGCACATGACCCTATTGTTAATTACCCATTGTCACCAGTCATGGTTGATTTGTTATTGATTTATTTTGTGTCGTAAAATGACACTCCTATGCAACTACAACCCAATGTTTATGGACCCCATACTGATGTCACAATACCTATTAATGAATGTGACTAGTAGACTTTCTAATGCACATGACCCATGACCCATATGAATTAGCCATAATCATCGATCATGCATAGGTTCCATTACAATATAAGCCACTACAACCCAATGCACATGACCCATGATCCATGTTAAGTACCAATTGTCACCAGTCAAGATGTGTCATAACATGACACTCTAAGCCACTACAAACACATGCATTATTGTCCCAATTGATGTCATTTACAACCCATTAATGAATGTGACCAGTGATATCCTAATGCACATGACTCATGATCGACGACCCATATGAATTAGCCATAATCACCGTCATGCATGGGTTTCCTATTACAATTTAAACCACTACAACTAATGCACTTTGTCCCATAACTCCTTGTTAATTACCAATTGTCACCAGTCATGGTGTTACATAACATGACACTTCTAAGCGTAACTACAACCCTAATTGCTTATGACCCAATATGATGGTCAAATACCCATTAATGTATGTGACAGGATATCATAATGCAAATGACCTTTTTTATGATCGAACCATATAATTAATTTAGCCATTTATCACGGTCGTGCATGTGTTCCATTACAATATAACCCTCTACATACCCAATCGCCATGACTCATGAGCAATGTTTAATTACAATTGTAATCAGTTTGGATGGTCATATCATGACACTCTAAGCGCAACTACAATAATGCATATGACCTCTATGATGTTATTCTCATTAATGATACTCAGTGGTGGAACTAGTGATATCTTATGACCCATGACCCATATTGAGATAGCCCATAACATCGGTCATGGCTTGGGCTTACATTACAATAGTTAGCCACTACAAAACCCCATGCATATGAACCTTTTGATGTCAAATACCTATTTAATGAATGTGGACCAGTGATATCTAAATTCCATGACTTTATGATCGAGTGGACCCATATGACATTAGCCATAATCAAAGGTCATGCAAGGATTCATTACAATTTAAATCCACTACAACAAATGCACATGACCCTAACCATGTTAATTACAATTTGTCACCAGGTCATGGATGTGTCGTAACATTTACATCTAATGCGTAACTACAACCCATCGCTTATGACCTCATATGATGTCTAAAAAATACCAATTAATGAATGTGACCAGTGAATCCTAGTGCACATGACCCTATGATCGACCACATATGAATTATTACGCACATAATCACCGGTTTGCATAGTGTTCCATTACAATATTCACCCAATAAAAACCTAACGCACATGACTCATGAGCCTTGTTAATTACCAATTGTCATCACGTAATCGGAATGTGTCGTACATGACTCTCTTAAGCGCAATACTACCAATGTATTATGACCCTTTGATGTCAAATCACTCTTTAATGAATGTGACTTCAGGTTATCTTAATGACCCGGTGACCCCTTATGAGATAGCCTAATCATCGGTAATGCAGGGGCTCCTTTCAATATAAGCCACTAATACCCATGCATATGACCCATGTGATGTAAATACCTATTAATGATGTGACCAGTGATATCCTAATGCACATTGACTTATGATCGACAGACCTCCATATGATTTTGCCAAATCACCGAGTCGTGCATTGGGTTCCATTACAATTATAAGCACTTACACCCATTGCACATGACCCAATAACCATGTTTATTAACAATTGTCACCGTCTTTGGATGTGTCATAACATGACACTCTAAGCGTAACTACAACCAATGCATTGACCCATTATGATGTCATAATCACCCTTAATGAATGTGGACCAGTGTATCCTAATGACACTATGACCCATGATCGCACCACATATGAATAATTAGCCATATTCACGGGACGTGCATAGGTTACATTTCAAATATAGCCACTAAACCTATGACATGACACATGACCCATGTTAATTAACAATTGGGAACCAGTTCATGGATGTGTATTAAAACATGCACTCTAAGCGCAAACTACAACCCAATGCATATGACCATATTGATGTCAAATACCCATTAATGAATGTGACTAGTGATATCCTAATGCACATGACCCATGACCCATATGAATTAGCCATAATCACCGGTTATGCATGGGTTCTATTACAATATAAGCCACTACAACCCAATGCACATGGACCATGTTACATTACCATTGTCACGTCCTGGATGTGTATACATGACATTCTAAGCAATACAATACCCAATGTATATGACCCATATGATGTCTAAATACTGAATGGTGACCATTGATATCTCTAATGCATTTGGACCCATGGATCGACCAATATGAATTAGCCATATCTTTACGGTCACGCATGGGTTACATTATAATATAAGCCACTACAACCATGTAAATTAACCATTATCACCAGTCATGAATGTGTTGTAACAGGGAGGTCGACCGATACTCACCGATAATCCCGCTTTTTTGAACGATTAAAGCTATCAGGAGGCTCGAATCGCCTCGACTATTCGTTTCACGATTTTTTTCAACCTCTTGCTAACTATTACGTTAAATTTTTATGGTTAACAATTAAAAAAACTTTTATTAACTCATAACTATTATCGTGGGCTTAAAAGTATTTTCCGTATTAATTCCCGCCTAGTAAGGATTACAAAAGATACCGGGTTACGAGGTTCGGACCCCACTTTCGCCATAATATATCGAATCATGATTTTTGTAAACTTTTATATATTATCGTTAACCCCTTTTTTTTTGTTTTTTTTTTTTCTGGTAAAGGTTTTTCCCTCTGATTTTTTCAGTGAAAGATTTCCGTGAAATTAGTTGGGATTAAAGGATTCATAGTACTGATGATGGTATTGTTGTGGTTATGGTTAAGACTACTTGCTGATGACTGAAGAAAATTATACCAAGATCAATTAGTGCTGCTGTAACAAAATGTCTAGTACCTGCTAGGTTAGTTAGCCAACTTGTCAGTATAGTAATGTTGCTCTGCGTTAGGACTATTAGATATAAGCTTGTACTGGTGTGTTATTACTTGCTTCTAGATATGCATGGATTTTATTTAGGAAAAGATTAGAATTGATGTAAAACTTCAATTGTAAGCCCATTAGGTCTCCTTGGTTGTATAATAGGAGTCACTAGGTATCTTAGGTCAGACTGTTCCTGTTTATCTATAGGATCAGTGGCCACCGCGTGAGCTTAGCGTTATATTAGAAAATGAATTTGTTAACAACATAAAAAATGTTAACAACATAAAAAAATGTCTTACATTTGGTGGTGTCAATTGAGTTGACATTGACTGCGACTGCCCCCATGTGCAGCCAACTAATTCTTCAGTTTAGTAACCATTCCCTATGTTTGTGACATCTTGTTGGACAAATTCTGGATTAATAGTTCTTTTTCTTGACATTCGCCTCGTTATCAAGTTGACTTTGAAGTAACAAAATTCTATCATCAGATGCTTGTCTGCTTCGAGGAAGATCAAAATACCTCTTGTATGTAACTCCACTTCCCACTCCTCTTGCATAACCTCCCTTTTCCTTACCTAATACAACTGTCATGGCATCAGTGCCATGATCAACCTTTAAGGTTCCTTCTTTGATCTTGTCCTCAGTTTCTTTCTGCACACACAATATGGGAAATAGGTTATTATACGAAAATGAACATAATAATAAAATTTGCAGTCAAACTTACAAGTTTATCTCCCACTGATCTAATCTCATCATCTGGATATTCTCCGTCTTTGTTTACCCTTCCTTTCAACCACAGTGTACCACGCGCGGGTTCTTCATCTGGTTCAATTTCTTTTTTTTCGATCTTATAAACATCAAATACATACACATGTAAGTTAAACCAATATAAACGAAAGTATGATGCTATTAAATGCAAATGTGCAAATGTGTAATCTTACCATTTTCTCTTTCACAAGTGCGTATCCACCTCGTCCCATTGTATGCTGATAAACAGACTTGGAACGTGCCATTTTAGCTGCAGCTGATTTCACCTTGCTACGCAAAATCATAAGGCATTTAGATGTAGTAATGCTGCTAGTATAGAAGTAATATATATGGAAACACAAAATTATAAAAGATATATGGACTTCAATAAAAATGACTAATTAAAACCTTGTATTCCTCGGTGGCCGTGTACTTTATAAAATTGACCCATTCTTCGGCTTTAAATTGCAAAATACTATCGCCGGGACATCATTTACTTGAAAGTGTATTTTGGTTGGGCAATATGTATGTTTGTCTCAATTTCCTTCTGAAATTCCTTAGAAGTTGACCAAGACGATTCATTACCAGCTTTCTGACCGTCAAGTCAACATCAAAGTATCGCTGCAAAGATTAACACATTGTTGTGAATTAATTAGTTGCACATAAGTCAACATCAACATCAAACTTATGTAGTACTGGGTTCAAAAATATCGTGATTTCATCCCATAGTTTATTTCTTGCTTCTGGACCCACCTTCTTACAGGATAGAATCTACACTATATGCTCACGAACCATGTCTCCTAAAAAACTCGAAAACAATGCTCTGTGTTTTCCTGATATCCTATTCAATGCATCGAAGGTTACACTGAGCTTTACTCCACCGGGTTTTCCATATTCCCTGCGAAACTTGCATAACCTGGTTATGCCCCTCTTAGCATAACCATTTGAATGGTTGTTTTCATCATCCTCATACGCATCCTCAGTATACTCCTCTGATTCATATCCTAAATCTTCAATTTCATATTCATTTTCATTATCATAATTAACCAAATTGGCCTGATTATCAATGGCTTCAGTTTCCAAGATTCTTTAACCGCAATGTTTAAAAGAAAATAAGTAAAAGTGGTAATTAATGGTGACTAGTGATATCCTAATGCACATGACCCATGACCCATATGAATTAGCCATAATCACCGGTCATGCATGGGTTCCATTACAATATAAGCCACTACAACC
>BQNB010072489.1:0-32420 GCA_026074375.1 Tanacetum coccineum
GCAACATTATTAAACCTCGGTCCTTTAAACAACTGCCACATCGGTATGTGAGCCGACCATGGTCCAGGAGTCTTATTTCGACCTCGGTGATCCTCGACCTTTTAGAAGGCTGCAACATCGGTTGTGAGCCGGCAAGATGCAGCAAACTTTTATCAGTCTCGGATTATTATTACTATGTGCCTTATTTAGAAGACTGCCACATCAATTGTGAGCCGACAAAAGGCAGTAAACTTTTATCAGCCCACGATTTTTATTATTATTATTACATCCACCCTTTATACGACTACCACATCGGTTGTGAGCCGGCAAGAGGTAATGGTCTTATTTCGGCTTCAGTTTATTATTATTATTATTATTATTAGCCAAATTTAAAGTTCTGCAGTCTTTTAACAACTGCCACATCGGTTGTGAGCCGACAAGAGACAGTAGCCTATTTCCCCAAAACACTGACAAAACCTCGATATGTACCTTACTTTCACCAGAAGGAATCTCTGTAAAGTAATTTAAACTAAGAATCGTAAAAACCTAAAGTAACTTTATTTATTCAACAATAATATAATGTTTATTAAGCTGATGGGAGCAAAAAGCCACAATTAACCTCTATGAGACTTAAAGAGATCCAACTACTCTATGTTTAGCATATAACTTATATAAAACTCTATCATTTCTCGTTCTTCGCAAATTTAAAATCTTTAATAAAAAGATTCGCGAATGCTTAGTCTAATAAAACAAGCTTTGCATATTTAAAGTCTATCATGGAAACTTGCAAACTCTTGGCTTTTTCAAGCTAGAATTCGCGTTTTAAAGCTTCTTGTATAAAAGACTAACAAAAGTTTAGATTTATATAAGTTAAGGGGCAAGCTAGAGCGCAACATGCACGATCAAGTCAAAATTTATTCTTAAAAAGACAAAACATTGTGTCAAAACACTTATTCTATTTTTGAATTATTTTTTTTAATTTTGGCATATTTTTGCTATTTTTTGTGGAAAAACGGGGTTACGTGAAGACAAGGTAAATGCAAGTAAAATCAAATCGAAAGATCATCCCATACTTGAACTACACATTGTCCTCAATGTGAGACTATTACCCCCATACTAATTTCAAGGCATAATCCAAATATTAAGGGGTCTCTACGTAAATCTAAAGCCGTTTATTAATTATGCTAACAGATAAATGTTAAATCAATAAGATCTAGGATATCGGATTCCCATATATAAGCATGCGAAGGATTGAAGATCGAGTGAACACAAAACCACGAGCACGGGATTCTTTAAGATCCGGGCAATCCTGGACATAAAACACCAAACACGAAACATGAGAAAGGAAGAGGCGAGCCTCCTCGCGTCACACTTATCAATAAATATTATACTAATATACTACTACTAGGGATAAGCATGGGTTGCCACCCACGAAGCGCTTGTTTTTGTCGCGTCTCTAGCTTGACTCTCCCTATATTATCGTGATATTAGGGACGAAACACGTGGAAGAGCATCGGACTGGCATATGCCGCGGGCTCTAAGGAAGAAAAATGAAAAGTGGAGATGCTGGAGTCAAAAATGATATCCTCGCTCCCGGAGGAGAGAGGGAGAGAAGAATCCACTGGATAGGTGAAATAAAGAAGAAAAATTCAGATAACATATGCGAGAGAAAGATACTGGCGATCCTCAAGAGGGTAATCACACAAGTTGGAGAAAAAGTGTTTTTCTCATAATCCGAAGGTTCAAAAATGTTGACAAGATAAACTAATTCAAATCAATCTTATGCAGTTCACGTTTAAGACTTCTCGGTCATGATCTAAAAACACCTCAGGAGGGAGATTAGTGATAGTGTCATTTATAAGCAAACTTTCAAGATAGATTATGTCTCCCTCCGAATCATGATAACCGTTCTCAATATCCGTAGAAATATCCATATCAAGGAAACAACTCGATCTCATCAATTTCCGCCACCTGGTTCGAAAACCCTCATACCTTATAGTCGCATCAGTGACACATAGGTTGACAAAGCAAAGTCGGGGGTCTGCATCAAGGATATAAAACATGAAGAAGGGGATCCTTGACTCTGAGCGGATGTCTTCTCTAACACCATTCATCAAAAAGAGAATTACAACACTAGAGATGATAGTAGGTGCGCATTGAATTTGGAAAAGAGGGTTCGTATTAAATTGTTAGGCATATCTTCAAGGAGAACGTCCTATCGGTGGACGTAAGTACTCGTCCGCGAGAGCAGATAGAGTGGAGGGGGGGGTGTGGGGGGTTGTGAGGGGGGTGGTGGTGGGTGGGTGGGGGGGGGGGGTGGGTAGGTGGGGGGGGGGGGGGGGGGGGGGCAGGGGGGGGGGGGTGGGTGGGGGGGGGGGGTGGATGAGTTGTATTGGTTACTAGAGGTAAAATCACTATTTAAATCGAAGAGAGGGTTAGAGAAATTCTCTATTTTTTCCTCAAAACCGTTAATGAGAGAGAAATCATCACACGAAGGCAAATCACAATCACTATCACTCTCGGAAGTATCCTCGGACTTACTTGGGATTGGAACAAGGTCCTCAACATTAGACTTTATGAATTTATCTGATTCCTTTTCAGGAATAGTGCTAAGTTTCTCATTCCCCATGATGAGAGAATCCTCGGGCTCTAAAATTGGTAAAACGGGTGTGATTGCATTAGACGAAGGTATTTGAGAAACAATTTCATTCAAAGAAAAGTAACTCTCCTCGTAATCAATCCGTCACATAAAAAAAAAATGAAACGTCGCGAAGGCTCGTAGTAATAAGTACTAAGAATTAGGCCGCCTTGCTCAAGTTGTTGATGCACTTATCTTTTTAATTAACATTAATACTCAATCATTGAATTTTCCCTTAACACATCAATCCGATTCACATTCGCTTCTATAACGAAAATATCTATTTTCCGCATTTGATAAATCTTAATCTGAATTTGATTACTCAAACTTAGCATTTCATCTAAATACTGCTGCTTCAGATCCTCTATTTCTTGGATACTCATTTCTTGAGGAGGTGATTGATCGATATTAGCCGCTTGCCTTTTTGAGAATACCACGTTAGTGTCAACAAAAATGATTGCATCATGTTGAGAAGTGACTCTTCTATTTTATCCCATCTAACGTGCACATCACTTATCCTTTGCTGATTAAGGTCTTCTTGATGATTCAATGAAATACAGCGTTGTGGGTTGTCAAAACCGGGAATAGTTTAGAATTATGCTCAAAGTGTTTTGATTAATCGGTTGACATTGAAAACTTTCATGAGGACCCCCACATTTTCACAGCAAAGATATTGTTGTGGAAAACTCAGTGAATTTTGTGGATAATAATTATCACTTGTGACAACCATCACTTGAGCCGGTTAGTCAAACTATTAGTGTTGACTTATGGATCTATTGCAATGTCAGGGATATGTTTAAATGTGGTTGTATACGTGTCATTATGTGTTTTTTGGTGGGTTATGGAGATTGATAATCAATCCATTGAGCGTGATCCGTCTCATTAGGATTGGATTTGTGTTGGATTTTTTGTGGAATTCATTTCGTTCACTTTAGTGACAAGGAAATGATTTTGGTGAATGAAGCGGTTTTCCGCGTTAATTGTGTAAGTAATTAATACTATATGTATTTATGTGTTCGTAAATTAATGATGAATTTGTTTTTAAGTGGGTAAGATAGAAAGAAAAGAAATTTCTATTTTTGGAATGTTAGGTTTAATAAAAATGAAAACGGTTAAATTAATTTTTAAAGTCTAGTAAAGTGCGTTTAGACGCAAAAAGGTATGCGCAAATAAGTTTAGGTTTTATAAAAACTTAAGGTAATGTTAATAATTAAGTAATTAATTAATAAATAAATAAATAAAAAAGGAAAAGATGCCATGCAACCGGATAAGGGAAAGAAAAGAAAAAAAAGAGTTTTAAAAGGAAACATACTCTACATAGATCTTACCTATAATTAATTGGGGGCCTATAAATACAAGATAAATCCCATACCCTCCCCCTTGTATAACCGGTCAAACAAAGAAGAGAAAAGAGGAGGAAAAAATTAGTGTTTTTGCTTTTGTGAAGAAATCAAGCTCTAAGGTAAGTTTTAATTAATCCTTGTTAGTTATTAATCTTTAATCATGTAATAATTAATATGGTGAATAATTAGGGTTCATTAAGATAGTATTAATGAAGAATAATCAAGTTATAATGATTAAGGGTTAATTAGAAGCTATAGATTAATTGATATAAACTTAATTCGACGTAGAATTTTTGATTTGGATTGAGGCATAGATAGAAGTAAGGGCTGTGGTGTTCGCGAACCTTTATCATAATGAAGGTAATAGGCTTTTGTAAGCTTTTGGTTTTTATAACATAGCTTTAGAGATCCTAGTTTTTCAGAACATCCGGTCTCGAAGGTTTTTAAGGTCGGGGAATGGTCATTCAAGATGACGTTGAGTTTTGTAGAAAAAGTTGTCATAGCAATAAATACGGGTCAGGATTTAGGTCATATTAAGAGAGGTATGACAAACTCCCTAAAATTGCGAATTTAGCTAGTCCTTCTACATGGAGTTTAGTTCTATATGTCTATATTAGAAAATATCCCAAAGGAGAGCTTTCTGATTTTGGAGTCTAAGTATGATTTTAAGTCCAAACTTTTAGTGGTGCAAGTCAGATCCAAATTAAGGTCTGTTTTGAAGTTTGATTTTCGTTAGGAGAACTTGTGCATTTAAAGTGCTCTTGGAATCAGAGGTAGTTAATATTCCATGAAGATGAACATAGATCATTTTTGGTATGAATTATGAAGGATCAGAATAAAGGATAAGAGTACTGATAATTCACGTTAAAATTGCTAGCATTTTGAACAAATAAGACTAACTAGTGAAACTTGTTAATGAAGTGAGGTTTAAGTTGGGGTATGGTGTCGGGTGACCCATGGGGTCTATAAAACACCTAGACATACATCATATTAGTTGTTACATGTGCATTAAGAGCTTTTGTCTTTAGTAGCGTGTAACACGAGTTTTTTGTTGTATAGAATTGTGGCTAGTGTTTGTGAAGCCTTGATTGTTGGAATCTTTGGAAAGCTAAGACAAATGGAGGTTTTATAGCCCCTTTATCTCATGTTAAGTTTAGGGGTGAGATGATTCTTGTCTTGTTGTCATTTAAATGTTTTTTAAGCCTTGCGGTATTTATGTGTATTGGATCGAGGGCAACGCGTGTCTGTCCCCGTTGGTTGCGTATGATATGTTTTTAGAGTAATGTGGACTCTCAATATGCAAAATGAGGTGTGACGGTGGTAAGACCGCGTGAGAAGCATGTGAGGCATGTACGCACAATATGTAGGTGTGATATGATTGTATGATCGGGCACATTCTGTCCCATTTTTGTTACTAGATTTGTCATGAAATTGTTTTGGTAATTGGTTATTGCACATAGGGTACAGAGGGATATTAAAAATGTTAAGGACATGCATGTAGCAAGCTAATTGAAAGTTTATTTGGATATTGTTGTCTATAGTTTGTAAATTCAATGAATCTTGCTCAACTTTATGTTGACTTTCTTAAGCATCATTTTAAGTGAGCTAATGGACAAGATAGAGCGAAGTGCTAGAAGAGGACCGTAGGATGCTTGAGTATATTTATGCTTTCTTTTTAATAAATGCGTTTGCATGAATTTGTTTGATAAATGTTTTGCTGTCATTTTATTAGACGAGACCTCTTTCTCATTAAAAAAGACATACCCTTGTAGTGTTTTGGGTATTGTTTATGACACTATTGTTGTCTTGCTTTACTTTAGTTTTCATTTTATATTCCCTATATAGACACCATTGTGTTTGAGATGATATCAATTGTGTTTTACGCCTCGCGTTTTCGCGTTTGAGGGGTTGTGACAGATTGGTATCCAGAGCCATTGGTTATAGAGAACTAAGGTGGGTTAAGCCAACTAATAGCTTAAAGGTCCCTCATATAGAGCAATTTAGGCTTATATGTAAGTATATACCAAATTGCTTAATTTTCACTAAATTTCAGAAGTACATAATACTATAAATATATAAATATATATACGTTTAAGTTGTTCCTTCTTATTTTGAGATCCATATCCTGATATATGTATAGTGTTTAATTTGATCTATCATAGTATGTCTCCTCTAGACCGTCGAAGCGTTACTGTTGGAACATTGCGTTTGCAACTGGTTGTAGGAGAGTGGGTAGGAGGAAGTGGACTAACCGCAGAATCCGAGTCCCTGCTTTTATGCGTTCGTGTAGAATCGAGGAAGAGTTGACTTGGGTTAAGACTTTTGGTAAGTGAAGTCGAGAGCAATTGACTAAGGTACTATATTATAAGGATGGTACTAAATTATCCGTCTTGGGAGGACGATTTCCTCATTTTCAATAAAGAAGAAGAAGAGAAAGAAACCTAAGCCTTATAACTTATAATGGTATTTTGTAGATCTTCAATAGAAAATGAGCAAGTGTATGCTAAGACTGGGTTTGCACCCCATAGGATACCTCAGTCTGAGGGAAACCACAATGGATGGCTGAGTGAGGAAGAAGAAGTCGACTCAGATAGTGAATCTACTGCAAGTAATTGTCCCCACACCGTTTGAAATGGAAGATCAATGAAGAGTTGATCTTGAGGCCGTTGTTTTAGTATCGTCTTTGTTTTGTCATGTTCGTGCCTCGTCATTTCGTTTTGTTTTAGTAGGCGTTATGAAGCCATTGTTCGTGATGTTATTTTTTGGTGTCGAATATTATTCAAGTATTTTAATAATAAGGCTTAAGCATTAAGGATTATTCCTTCTATTGTGTGATTTTATGTGATTATCATATTGCAGATGATTTTATATTATGTGCATGAAGTGTTTTCATAGGAGTGAACAATGCGGTGGAAGGGGGCATCTATAATTATGGTGGCCAACATAATTATACATGCGCCACAACACAAGTGGACTTGCAAGTATGATTGCATGGATTGAGTTAAGGGTGATTGTTGGTGTTATGATTGTACTTATACGTATGGGATAGAAGTCTGTAGGGTGGTCTCTAACGTAGATGTATTCTTCGAATTCAGAGAGGAAAAAATGCCTGGCACTGTGCGAGCTACTATGGTGAGAGAAGAAAACCCTCTGACATTTGCGACTCTTCTTGCGCAGCAACTGCAAAACCTCTTACCTAAAATAGTTAATCAAGTAACTGCTAGTGTGAATGCTAATGCGAACAATGGTAATGGTAATGGTTCCAATGGTGGAAATGGTGGAAATGGTAACAATGGGTGTACCTACAAGTCTTTTATGTCTTGTAACCCAAAGGAGTATATGGGAAGTGTGGTGCAGTGTACTTATGCCTTTGGATAAGAGAGGATGGAAACTAATTGATAATATTTGGTACTCGTGCTGAGAACATCAAAATGGTGAGGTATGTCGCCAGTTTCAATCTGGTGAAAAAAGCTTTGACTTGGTGAATACGTCAAGTCCAAGTCAAGAGGGTAGAGAAAGCTCAAATGCTATGTCTGGAATGATTGTAAGGTCATTCCTGGAGGAAGAGTTTTGCCCCAGTAATGAGATGGAAAGACTGGAAAATGAGTTCTGGAATCCATAAAGAATGATTGGAGCTAAACATGGCTGGGTTACAAAACGGAATTGTTTCCATGAGTTAGCCAAATTGGTATCCTCCATTTGGTTATCACCTCGTCTGCAAGGATTAAGAGGTATATGGCTGATATGCGCCCTGAGAATTCCGAAGAATGCTCAAGGCAACTCAACAGCTACTATACAAAGTGCAATACTGAAGGCTGTGAGATATTGATATGATGAAGTTGTTAGCAAAGGACACTAATAAGGGCTCTATAAGAGAAGAGTGGTGTGATGAACTGCTAAGGATTGGTAATCTGGAAGGGATGTTAAGAAGGCAAAAGGAGGTACTAACTTTGTGGCGGCGGCTCCATCAAGAGAGGGGAAGTCTGATATCACAACCTGTGTGCTAAAAGCCGGTACAACATCATCATGAAGAAAAGGCTAATTGTAGGGTAGTTTCAATGCTAGAGGCCCGACCAGTTTTGCGAGAGAATGTACGTTCACCGCGATACCGCAGCCACCTGTGAATGCCCGTTGTTGCAAGCCTAGACCAAAAGCATGTTTACGAAGTGGTGGTGGCCCTAATCACCTCATAAATGTTTGTCCCAAGTTGAACCGAGAATCTGGACAATATGGGAATTAGCTAGCTTTGAGATGGCGTCGTAATGAGCGTGGTGGTGGGAATCAAGTTAGAGGAAGAGCGTACAATGCAAGCATGAATGCGGCAGAGGCTGCCAAGGATTCAAGAATTGTCATGGGTACTTTTTCTCTAAACGATCATTTTGCTACTGTTCTGTTTGATTCTGGAGCTGATTTTAGTTTTATCTCTACTAAATTTGAGCCTATACTTAATATGAAACCTAGTATATCAAATCCTGGTTATGTGATAGAGATAGGTTTGATGGTAAGAAAGTGAAAGTTGACTAGGATTTATCCGGGTTGTATACTAGAACTAGGATCTTTCTCCTATTCACAATAGATTATGATACTTTAGGGCCAAGGTAGTTTTTATGTATAGAAGAATGGACTGGTTATCCTACAATAAGGCCGTGATAGTATGTCACGCAAAAGTAGTAGAAATTCCCTTAGTGGATGTCAAGATACTGAGAGTTCATGGAGAACGTGTCGAAGAATCAACTAAGGCATTGAAGAATGCAAAAGTGGACGAACCTAAGATTAGTGAAGTTTCCGGTGGTATCCAGGTTTGTGCGAGGTATTCCCGGATGACTTGAAGTATTACCACCGGCAACTGCCAAGTGAGTTATCGTACGAATTAATTCCCTAAGCGACGCCTCTTGCAAGTCTCCCTATCGTTTAAGTCGTCCCTTGGAGATGCAAGAATTGTCCTGAACAGCTGAAGGAGAAAGCCAAACAAGGGGTTTTCCATACCGACTAGTCAATTCTCCATGGGGATCACCTATGGTATTCGTAAAGAAGAGGGATGGATCTATGCGTATATGTATCGACTATCGTGAATTGAACAAGCTAACTGTGAAGAACGTTACTCTCTTCCGAGGATTGACGACTTATTCGATCATTGCCATAGGTGCGTGTTATTTTTCTAAGATAGATCTTTGATCTGGTTATCACCAGCTTAGAGTGCATGAAGATGATATTCCGAAGATGGCGTTCTGAACAAGGTATGGGCATTTTGAGTTTACCGTTATGCCTTTCGGATTGACTAATGCGCCAGCTATTTTTATGGATTTGATGAACCGAGTTTGTAAACCATATTTGGATAAGTTCGTTATCGTATTCATCGATGACATCTTGATATATTCAAAGACGAATGAGGATCACAAGGTTCATCTAAGATTAATATGGAGTTGTTGACATGAGAAGTTGTAGACGGCAAAATCTCTAAGTGTAAATTTTGGCTACAAAGAGGTGTGCATTTCTTGGGTCCACGTGTGAATACAAAGTGTGTATTCATGTAACCCGAGTAAAGATCGAAGCAGTTGAAGAAACTGGGAAGCCCTAATACACCATCTGAAGTTAGATCATTTCTAAGGCTGGCTGGTTATTATCGACGTTTTATCGCGAATTTATCCAAGATTGCTAAACCTCTCACCTCATTAACTCAGAAAAACCAAAAAATGATGGGGTGCGAAGAGCAATAAGCGGCATTTCCACAGCAGACCTTGAATGAATAACTTAATTGCGATTGCGCCAGTTTGTCTCTAACCCGAGAGTGAACATTTCGGTAGTTTAGTGTGATGCGTCTAAAACAAGGATTGGGATGATGTTTGATGGCAAATGAGACGATTGATACGGAAGTAAATTGCCTATACATCTAAACAATTGAAGATTCATGAGAACGACGTTATACACTACACAGGGTAGGCTTGAGAGATATGGGGGGAGCTTTGTGGTTTAATGTGTGTGTGCGCTTGAATGCCCTGGTGGGGGTGCAGTGACATTATCTGTATATGTGCGACGAAGAGTGTTATACACAGCACTGTAGGACGAAGGGGTAGAAGTCTTCAGCACATCTATGTTGATCAGAAGATTTGAATAGTCAGTCACCGAGAGAATGTGTACTTGGTATAGTTAGAGTGCGTGTTTAGGTTGACTTATGATATGGTAGATTCGCTAGGGCCATCCTTGTGGAGGAAGGGCGAATGTTGAGAGGCACAGATCCGAGAATTGGTTCGATTTCCGAAGTGAGATAGAAGATTATTGCCTAGGTTGAATTATCAAAAACGGGGAGATAGGTAGAAAGCGATGAACGATGAGTGCATTATGAGCGGGAGGGGGAGGAGGAGAGGGAGCTTCGAAAGCATATATGGATTAAAACGAGTGCTGTCCTGACGATCTGTGTTATATGTATATATGATATGCTCCATCGTTACCCGAAGAACCAGTATCGAGGAGCGGGGGTGTACGAATGATGGATATGTCCGCTCGGTCAGGACTAGAGTGAGGAAGCGCGAGAAAATAATGATAGTTTGAATGTATTTTAGGAGGATTCGGAAGTTGTAATTAAAGTGATGAATATTATTTAAGTAAAGATAGTCAGTGAGCGAGTGTTTATTCGAGTATCAACGGAGAGTGGGTGAGTAACGTTCAAATATACGAGTTAAAATGTTTTGTTCGAGATTTACTGGCGGTAGGACCGGAGACGTTAGAGCGCCGGTGGTCTGCGGCAAGTGGAAATATCAGTTAGCGCATTTTTATTAATAAATGTTACAGGAAAAAAGTACGAAATATTATCAAGAAATACAGAGGATTTAGCGATGGAAATGGATGATATTGAACAAAATGTGGCTCAAGTGTGCGATAGAGTTGGAATTGTCCGGTTAAGTCGCGTCAATACGAGTCCCGAACCGATAGTTATAGATAAACTCTATGTAAAAAAGTACTACTTTTAACCCCATACTATTATAGACTTGCACTGAAGTTATATATATAGGTATATAGGGTATATATATATATATATATTTATATTATATATTATATATATATATTAAATAGTAGTAAGGTATATATATATAGTGGACGGGGAATAGGTATATAGGGTAATAATAAGAGGGTAGGTAAGACTTATTACATATTTTCAATTCATTTCCAATTTCCATACATAACACACACACATCATCTCGCCCTCACTCCTACACTCTCTCTTCCGGCCAGCTGCCAGCCAAGCCGCCACAATAGCCTCCACCAGCCACCATGCCAACCAGTCGGCTTACGGTAGGAAAACTTTTCCGCGAGTATCGCGGCCAAGACCACAAACGACCTCATCGTCTGGATCTAACCAATCCCCACTAACCACGCGCCTCCACTGCGACCCATCCCCACCACCACCAAAGCCCACTACCTGACACTGTATATCAACCACCAACCCACATCACCTACCAAGCCTAGCAGTCTCCTCACCATCGTCACCCCCACCATGCCGATCTCCATCATGGTCACCATCATCTCATCGTCATCAGCAACAGCCGACAAACCATCGATGCCATAGCCACCATGCCATCCCCACCGCTGCCACGGCAACCCCACCATAAGGGTGTTTGTTTCGGTGGCAGCCCTACCAATAAGTGTGGGTTTGGTTTGAATATAAACACCTCAAGGGTGCGTTTGGTTATGATAAGCACCAAGGGGGTGCGTCCATTTGGGTGGCAGCAAGAGTCACCACGAGGGTGTGTCGGTGGTGTTCCTCAACCACAATAAGGGTGGGGTTCGGTTTTGGTTTCACATCGAGGTTGTCGGTTGGTAGTTGTCTCAGCCTTAGGGTGCGTGTGGTGGCAAGCCACTCAACAGGGATGGCATTTGGTTTCGGCTTGGCCACCAAGAGAGGTGCGGTTGGTTAGTGTTTCATAATAGGGGGGTGCGATTGGGGCTGATTAAACAGAGCCCATGAGGCCGTGTTGGTTGATAATAAAAAAGCACACGGGGTGCTTGGATAAACAACAGACATATAGGGGTTCGTTGTGTTGACTGAAATACGGAGTCATGGTGCGTTTTGGTTGTTATTTTCAGCGGAATAGTGGACGTTGATCTGGGATTTCAGATTAGGGTAACGTTGAGTTTTGTTGTAATTTAAAGTCGGTATAATGTGCGTTTGGTTTGATAAACAATCACAAAGGGGGGCGTTTGGCAGTCAAAACAGCCCAAGGGTGTGTTTGGCTTAACAGCCACGCACAAGGGTGGCGTTTTTCTGGTCTTAACCGGAAACAACTTAAAGGCGTTGTTTGATTTATTGATAAAGAAAAGGTGCGGTTGTTTGAATTTATGGCACCATGGCTACATTGGGTTTAAACTCCACCTAAAGGAGTTTCATTCTGGGTAAAACTACAAAGGGTGGGTGTTAGGTAAGAGAGAGAGACACAAAGGAACGCATTGGTTTATGCGAAACAACGAGGTTCGTTAGTTATAATAGCCAATCCACAAATAAAATATTATATAAACTGAAGTTTAATAACATGCAACCGGAGAAATAATAATTTGGTGTGTTTAATTATGGTTAAATAAATATAAGGTTATTATTTTTCAGGTTAGATATAATAAAATATAGTAAATATATTATATCTAAAATGCGAGGTTTGAAATAATTAACACCGTTAATAATTACGAGGCAGCATTATGATTGGTGGGGGTGTGGTTTTGGTGTATGGTTGGAGGGATTGTGGGTGTGGGTTGGTGAGGAAGTTGTGTCCATTTATTTGGGGGGGTTGTATGGGTAGTGTTATAGTTTGGGGGGTTGGGGTGGAGTTATATGTGGGGGGACGGGTGGGTGTGCTGGTCAGGTTGGGGGTTGATGGTTGTGTGTACGGGTCTGAGTGTTTTTTTGTGGGTGGTAGATGTGTAGAGTTTGGGGATTCTTGACATGAGCGTGGGTGAGGCTCATTGGATGTGAGTGGGGATGGGGTGGGGGGGGTGGGGGTGGGTGTGGGGGGGGGGGGGGGGGGGTGTTGTGGGGGTGGGGGGGGGGGGGTGGGGGGGTATGTGGGGGGTGGTGTGTGAGGTGGGGGGGGGGGGGTTGAGGGGGTGTTTGGGTGGTGGTTGGGTGGGGGGGGGGGGGGGGGGGGGTTGGGTGGTGGGTAGTGGGGTGGGGGGGTTGGACAGTGTGGGTTTTGGGGGGGCGGGTGGTTGAGGATATGTGTATGTGTTGGGTGGTATTATCTTGGATGTGTGTAGGTGTTGTGTGTGTTGGTTTGGATGGGTGTTGGTTGTTTGTAGGTATTAGGGTGGAGGTTTGATATAAGTTTGGTTTGTGTGTTTTGTGGTTGTCTGGGGCTGGTGGACACAATGTTGGGTGGGGGGGGTGTGGGGGGGGGGGGGGTGTTGGTTGGTAGGGTGTATGTTGGTGGGGAGTTTATGGGTGGTGTTGTGGGGGGTGTGGGGGGGGGGGGGGGGGGGGAATTATATTATTAGGGGGGGTTTGGGGGTATGTTGTGTGGGTGGGGGGGGGGGGGGTGGGGGGGGGGGGTAGGGGGGGTGTGTTTGGGGTGGGTGGGTGGGGGGGGTGGGGGCGGGGGGGGGTGGGTGGAGGGGGGGTGGAGGGGGAGGGGGGGGGGGGGGGGGGTGGGGGGGGGGGGGGGGGGGGGGGGTGGGGGATGGGGGGGGTGGGGGGAGATATGAATATGTGAAAACGTGCGAGTTTGTCAAAAAAAAAAAATGGAAGCGTTATATAAACAGTGAGAATTCATGATGGAATTTATATAATTTATCTAACTATACTTACGAATTCACTGAAACTGCTATTATTCTATAAACCGAATAAAGGAACTAATTATATTTTAAAGATATACTAAAATATAACTGTATAATATCCTGAACAACGAACTCATACTATACTTTTACAATAACGAACTGTTTAGGGACGCGACCGTCGAAGAAACGAAATAGATATTTATAAAATATTTATTTATATATTATAATGAATATAATCTGTTGACAAAAGCGATCGGGTTGATTAAGTCCATAACGTAAAGACATGTGTCTACATTATTCAAAGTCTTTTTATTAATTATATTGGTTGGTTCAAACTAATTGGGTTGAAATTAATTATTCACAAAACTTAAGTTATATGAATACCATCAAGGTATTATAAACTTTTCATTAATCTTTGGATTGATTGTCCTTGTTATATAATTCAATGTAGGAAAATTAAAGATAAGGGTGTATTTTTCATAAGTAATATTATAAAAATATAGTAATTACACACTTTGCGTATATTTTCAATTTATTTATAATACACCAACCACCAAAACCATTAACATACGTAAATCTAAATCTTCATCAAACGGCGTAGATTGATGTAACCATTCATCAGGGAAACCAAATACAGTAATCCTAAGGGCTAGTGGATCTTAGCCGTTAAGATTAGTTCAACTTCTGATCGAGCCGCTTCGACTTCCGTTCGTGTTTTGCATATTAGATGCTATCTGTCAATCTTCACATCATCGAGGTGATTTCAATAACCTCACTTTTCATATCTTTTGAATGTTAAAAATAAAAACCCGCGAGGGGGAATACATGCTTGTCTAACAAACTCTTTACTTACTGGGGTCATCTTATAGAACATGTTGATTGTTTTTAAAGGATATTATGAGTTTCATAGCCTCACTTTTACTCGTTTTGGATAATGTTTTATATTTTTTGGAGTAGAAAACATCGCATTGTTTTAGTAAATGGGAGCCAAGTGATCAATTTAATATATGATTACGTGTGGCCAAATAAGTAGCGATAACGCCAAGTTGAGCCACTTATCATGAACTGTCAATAGCATAGATGCATGTTGTGAAATTACATTATGGTGAGACGCGAATGTTATGAATTGATCTATTTGGGAAACCGACCTCCCCGTTCGGGTGTGACTAGCAACACCAGGAACGAACGTTTATAGGCATGTCGAAGTTTGCGGATGTTTCGGTTTATACATCTAATCGGGCAGAAATTGTAAAATATATTTTTGATGAGAAGTATTCGAGCTCAGTGTCATGGACTTAGGAACGTAATCAGGGTTTCGTGATGTTGCATTTTGTTGTTTCAATCACGGAAGTTTATATGTTTTGTGATAGTTTAGGTTTGCTTTATCACGGGGAAAATCTTTTGGTCCTATGTTATAACTTTTTGGCTACTATTTGGAGATTTAAATGGTACTGGCATTTTGCACTTTGAATTTAAAAATCAGTACATAAATTTTGAAAAGGACATTTAAGAATTAAATGGTCATATATACCTTTGAAACCTTTGGTTATTATTCATCATCTAAACGCAAACCTATGAAATCACTAACTTATGTTGAACATTTTTAAAGCATGTTTTTCTCAGGTACATTAGATGCTTGGATTATCTATGTGCATTGAGTCTAAAATTGACAAGATTCCATAAATTGGATTCTCTACCAATGATCAAATCGTCGTGTGTCGCTTTCGAAGCTTTTCATTGTGATGCAATTATAGGAACACTATTATTTTGATTTCAGAAAATCAAACAGAGATTTTTTTACAAACGACACATTTAGAGGTCGTTCTCTTGTATCTAGCGCTGTGTATTATGAAGTAGCACCCCAAGTGGTATTCCGCTGCGTTGTTGTGATTTTTGGGGGTGTTACAAATGTGGTGGCGGATGCCTTAAGTAGGAAAGAACGTGTGAAGCCTAGACGTGTTCGCGCTATGGCAATGACGATTCCATCTGGAATGAAGGTATTGATTTTGGCGGCTCAAAAGAAGGCGTTTGAGCAAACAAAATTTGCCTAGCGAGCGAATAAAGTGGTTCGAGCAACAAAATGAAAAGGAATGATGAAGGAAGCAATACCTTTTTGGATCGTATATGGGTTCCTTTGGTAGGTAATGTAAGGATTACAATCATGGATGAAGCCCATAAGTCTAAGTATTCTGTACATCCTGGAGCGGATAAGATGTATTATGATCTACGAGATATGTATTGGTGGCCAAGAATGAAGAGAGACATTGGTACATATGTTAGTAACTTATTTAACGAGTGTTTCCAAAGTAAAGGCCGAGCACCAAAGGCTTAATCGGGCCTTATTGCAACAACCTGAAATACCGAAATGGAAGTGGGATAAGATCACTATGGATTTTATCACTAAGCTGCCTAGGTCAAAAGATGGGGCGAATTACCACGATTGGGTCATAGCGAGATAGACTGAGCTAAAGTCAGGCTCATTTTCTGGCTATAAGAGTAGACTATAGTACGGAAAGATTAGCAAGGATTTACATCGACGAAATAGTCACTCGACATGGAGTCCCTGTGTTGATTATTTCAGATAGAGATGGACGGTTTACTTCGCGATGCTGGCAGACTGTACAAAAGGCTTTAGGGACGAGGTTGATATGATACTCGGCTTATCATCCCTAAACGGATGGTCAAAGTGAGCGTACGATTCAGACTCTAGAGGATATGCTTAGAGCATGTGTGATTTACTTTGGTGGGAATTAGGATACTCATTTACCATTGGCTGAATTTTCATTCAACAATAGCTATCATTCGAGCATAAGATTTGCTCCGTTTGAAGCATTGTATGGAAGGAAGTGTAGGTCGCCTGTTTTATGGGCTCAGATTAGAGAAAGTAGTTTGATTGGACCGGAATTGGTTCAAGAAACGACTGATAAAGTTGTGTTGATAAAAGAGAAGCTCAAAGCGGCAAGAGACCGTCAAAAGAGCTATGCTGATAATAGACGCAAACTGTTAGAGTTTGAGATAGGAGATCAGGTTATGCTAAAAGTGTCGCCTTGGAAAGGTGTAATTCGCTTTGGGAAAAAGGGTAAGTTAGCACCAAGGTATGTAGGGCCATTTGAAATTCTTGAAAGGGTCGGTCTTGTAGCTTATCGGTTGAGATAGCCTGAAGAGTTGAGTGGAGTACATGACACGTTTCATGTGTCAAACCTAAAAAAATGTTTGGTGGATGCTAGTTTGCATGTGCCATTATATGAGATAAGGGTTGACAAAACTCTTCATTTTATTGAGGAACCTGTAGAGATAATGGGACGTGAAGTTAAGAGGTTAAAACATAATAGGATATCGCTTGTGAAAGTTCGATGGAATTCTAAGCGTGGACCTGAGTTTACTTGGGAACATGAAGATTAAATCTCAGGACGAGATTTCCTAAAGGAGGGGATACTGTGACAACCATGACTTGAGCAGGTTAGTCAAACCGTTAGTGTTGACTTGTGAACCTGTTGTAATATATGGTGTATGTGATTATATGTGTTTATATGCGTTTATGTGGATTATGTGGGAAATTGGTAGTTAATCTATTAGGTGTGATCATCTCAATGAGATTGAAATGGTGGTGAGATTGGTTGAATTCATTTCATTCACTTTTTGTGTCAAGGAAATGATTTTGGTGATTTAAGCGGTTTCGTGTTAATTGTGTAAGTAATTATTACTTATATGTATTTATGTGTTAGTAAAATTAGGTATGAATAGGCTTTAGTGGTTAGAATAAGAAAGAAATGAAATTTCTATTTTTGGAAAGTTAGGTTTAATGAAAATAAAAAGTTAGTCATTTTAAAAGTCTAGTAAATTGTGTTTACGCAAAAAGGTATACTCAAATAAGCTTAGGTTTTCATAAAAACTTAAGGTAATGTTAATAAATAAGTAATTAATAAATAAATAAAAAGAAGGGGATAGGAGTTCAGCCGGTTTAAGGGATAAGGGAGGAAAAAGGAAACAAATTTGACTTAAACATGGACTCTAATCCAATAAATACTAAACCTTAATATCCCTAAAACACTTTTCTACCTCCTCCCTACTTGTTCCAGCCGAATCCCTCACAAGAAAAAGAAAAAAAAATATTTTTTTAAGCTAGGTTGTTTTGTGTTCAAGATTTGAAGATTTAAGGTATATACTATAATCCTTTGAAGTTAATTATCATTAAAAATATGTAATAATTATTATGATGAAATTAGGGTTTTATAAAATCTATAAATTAATAATTTTAAATAATATTGCAATGATTAGGGATTAATTAGGATCTTATGGGTGTATTCGTTAGGGTTTAGATCGCGTTAGAACTTGATTTAGATTGGGGCAGAATTTAGAGTTGTGTTGTTCGGCTCTTATCTCGATGAAGGTAATAGCTTTTATCAAGTTTTCGGTGTCTATGATGTATTTCAGAGAGTCTAGTTTCCAAAATATTCAGCCTCAAAAGTTTTTAAGGTCGGGAAGTCATTCAATTGTTGGTTACGAGAAAAGTTATCAAAGCAGTAAATTCGGGTCAGATTTAGGTCAGATTACGAGGTGTAAAACCCCCACTTAAAATTCGAATTAGGATTAACCAACCTACAGTAGTTTATTTCTATGTGTCTATTAACAATTCCCCAAAGGAGAGCTTCTGATTTGGAGTCTAAGTATGGTTTTTAGGTCCAAACTTTTTAGTGTGCGGTCAGATCCGAAACTGAGTAGTTAAAAGTTTGATTTTATTTGGGGCACTTAAGAGTGGAAATAAATTAACGGAAAAATCATAGGGATAGTAAACACATGATATTGAACCTCTGATTTTTGTTAAAATTTATAAAGGTAAGTAGGTGTGATCTAGAAAATGGTAAAGTGACAATAAAATTCTGCATTTTCGGGTAAATTGTAGAACTTTGAAAAAGTGTGTAAACGAATTGTTTAATGACGGGCATGGTGTCGGGGTGACCCATGAGGGTTAGACATCCATCATATGATTGTTACATGTGCTTAAGCTTTTGGCTTAGTAGCGTGTAACACGTGTTATTTTGTTGTTTAGTTGTGTGCGAGGATTTTGGGAATTGCTTTAGCATCAGGTGAGTTTCATAGCCCCTTTTCATATGTTTTCTTGGGGTGAAAATGATGCTATGAGTTTAAATGTTTTAGTTACTGTGATAATGTGTTTTAAATGAGGCATGGACTATACGTGACTATTGTATGTTAAGTGCTACTTGCTATTGTGATATGGATCGTGGGACACGTTATGTTCCCTTGTTTGTTGTGCTTGAGCGTGACCGTCTCAAGACACTGATGGATTGCTAGTAGTGAGCGTGATCGTCTCATTGTTATGGATCGTGGGACACGTTCCGTTCCCTTATTTGTTGACAGTGAGCGTGATCGTCTCATTGTTGTGGATCATGGGACACATTCCGTTCCCTTGTTTGTGATGTTGAGCGTGACCGTCTCAATATGGTTTGGTGTGTTTGCATGTTAGCTTGTATGATAGTTTGTTTAATATCCTGCTATTCTATGTTTTATTTATCATAGTAATTGGTTTTAAAGGATTGTTATGTGTGTCTTAAACCTATGACTCTCACCAACTTTATGTTGACGTTTAAGTATCATTTTCAGGTGAGCATCATGGAAATAAAATAGAGAGAAGTGGCTAGAGAGAGACCTTAGGTTGCATTGCGGAGTTTCTCCCTTAGTTTATGTTTTGCATTGTTTGGATGATTAAATGTTCGGTTATTGAATTGCTTAGGTGTTGAATGTTTGTATATTGGCGAGAACCTCCTTTTCTTCAATATAAGACGCCTTTGAATTTATCGATTTGTTTTGGGTATTTTCATGACACTTTGTGTCTATGTTTTGTTTATTTCATGTATATTAGTTTCTCTATATAGACATCATTGTGTTGTGATGATATCCATTCTCGTTACGCCTCGCGTTTCCGCCTTGGCGGGGTGTGACACTTACTTTCTTTTCTGACACTAAGCTAGATGTCGAGTCCTAATCTTAGCTAGAACCAATCTAAGACTTCACAAAGTCTTTATACACTCACAAGATATATACCCTTGAATTGACACACAATCCAAATCACACCAATACACAATTTACCCTATTGGATCTACACTCAATCCAATTTACATAACAATACAAAGTAAATGTAATGAAGATATGTGATCTTTGAGGAGGAAGAGAGAGATCACTTGATAACAAATCGTATGTAGAAGAATACGATTGTTCTTCTCTTGCACTTGATTAGAAGATGAAGAAGAAGAAAAAGGGAGGAAGAAAGAATTAATCACTTGAAAACAAAATCAAGATATGTTAGTGATTAAGATATGTGTTTTAGAAAGAAAGGAAGAAGAGAGAATAACAGATTAGTAATTTATAAACGTTTAATTTTATCGTAAACGTTCTCACATTTTGTTATTATCAAAACATCGAGAGGTCGAAAAATATAAATAACGTTTTTAGACATTATTTGTATTAACAAATATAACTCTCATTAAATATTTATTAATATTTAAACTCGTTTATGCTTTATCACTAAATATATTACATTTAATATGTTTACTATAATTGTTTTACGTATTAACGTGTGCGTCCCCGTAGGCTCGAATGAAATTCCCGGACATATATTATTTTACGTGTACATAATCCAACATAAGGTTGGTGGTTTGTTGATTTAACTAATTTAAATACAAAAATGTTATAACTTATAAGGATCTAAAAATTGATAAACAAAACATATAAATTGATAAACAAAATGTTATACTCCCTCCGTCTCTAAATAAATGTCCACTATTGACTTTCGAAGTCATTCTTCGTCAACTTTGACCTTAAATTATTTTGATTGTGTTATATAATTAATGATGCAAATTATATGAAAGACTTGAGTTTTTAAAACGCTATTTTCATTGGTATGATTTTCATTATATTTTTATATGACAAAACAAAATAATTTAAGGTCATAGTTGAAGAAGATGGCTTTAGAAAGTTCAATAGTTGACACTTAATTAGGGACGGAGGGAGTAACTTATAACGATATATGATTTATAATCGTAATTCACTCATATTAAGTAGATAACAAAATACATTTAATCAAAATCTAACATAAATTTCAACTTATAAATTTTATTTTAGTGACTTGTATATACTTAAACGGGTTTACGTGTTGACCTGTTTAATACTTACTCAACTCAAATATGACATGTATTAACGAGTTAGACAGGTTAGCCTGTTTTTGACCCAAACCTGTTAAACTTCATGTCATTATGTCGTGTCGAGAATTGTCACACCTAGTCGCAACACGCATGCTATCTTGCTTGTTGAAACCATACAGCTAAATGTAGGTGAAGAAACCATATAGCTAATGTAGGTAAAGAAAATAAAAAAATGCATTACTATTTACTTATCATGTGTGTTGCGAAGGAAAAGAAGAAAAGAAAAGAATTGTGGTGATGGGCTTGTGATTGGGGTATAAGACGGGTGACAAGGAATTGAATGAAATTAATTTCATTTCTTAATGAGTGGAAGTGATTGGTAGTGTACCTACAACAATGACAAAAGCTAGCATGACATCCTACTTGAGCATGAGGTAGGGAGGTTGGAACCAATGATAGGGGTGAGGAGGGTGGAGTAGGAATTTTGAGATACGAGGGAGTGTGGAGATGGTATGGAGTTTGATTAAAATAATTTGATCTCTTTATGGGGAGTTCATAGGTGGAGTAATAGAGTGAGGGTGTTTTTGGAGGTGGCTAGAGGTGAGTCATTATGGGACAATGTAGGTTGATGATTTCTGGAGGAGGTGTTCTTTCGTTTCCACACTTAAAGAACCGACATTTTTGGTTTTCTAAAAGGTTTTGAGTGATGATTTGAGGAATTAGGACATTTTATGGTGGAGAAGAAGCTAAGTGTGAATGAGGATGTGATAATGAAGATGTTGATGATAAATATATAAAAAATAAATGGCAAAGCATGGTGGTAGAGATGAAGATTGAAGAAATTGTGTGTTCAAAAAGGGAAGTTCCTGCAAGAGTCTAGGACTAGGGTGGTCAAAGATATAGAAAAAGATAGAAATTTGAAATTTATGTTTTGTCATGTTGGCGGTCCCTTATTGTTGGGAGGTCCCTGATTGATAAGGGGACCGCCTGATGAATTCAGGGGCCGTTTTCTGGAGAGAACAGATTTTTCCCAGTATTTTCCCACAAAATATCACATCTCATGTCAGTCAAAAATAGAGTAAATCTAAACTAACAATGCATCAATCATTAATCTTAAGCATGCAATTTTAATAAGCCTTAATAAAATTCACATAAGAGCATAAATTATCAACTAGCAAGGCATTTATAGAATGATAAAACCATTTTAAAGATCATCCTACCTCACGGAAGTCATCATTCAATGTTTTAGTTCTTCAAAGGAAAAAATGTTATTTAAGAGGAAATAAATAATAATAATTTAGTAACAATCACGTAGAAGTTTATGTCGACACTCTTTACTTCTAATTTTCCTCGCATCATGTTCTTGTGGTTTGTCCAATTGACCACCTCCGCCACCCCATCTCCTCAATACCCCCAACAAACCCTTAAACCCGTCTCGATGAGCATTTCGTTCTTGAGTTTGAAGAGTTATGGTTTCAGATAGAAGGGTGTTTAAGTCATGACTTTCATGAGGAGGGTTTTAAGGGACTCTAAAGATATTGTTTGACGAGGAAGAAGTGTTTTGAGGTGGAGAGGAAGGATTGGAATGAGAAGATTCGTCATCATTTTCATGCGTAGAATCATTTAATGGATGAGATGATGATGGATGATTTAGAGTGGAGGATGAGGAGCTAGCATTTGGCTCACGAGGTCTTTTCTTGTCACGATCTGCTCGTGTCTTTCGCTCGTAGTGAGGAGCGAGCGGATGCATGGCTCGATCATGTGAGAGATAACAATCAAAAGCTAGCTCAGGAGAGACGGATACTACATGTTTGAATAACCTAGTCAAGAGCATCATAGGTAAGAATTCCTTAGGTTTTAAATCGAGTCTTTTCATTTCTTTTGAGAATGAAAAATGCTTAGGTTATAAGGAGTGGATGTCTCAATTGCATAGTAACCCACCCCCTTAATTTTAAAATGTGACAACGACAAGCGGGAGACATGATACCTATGTCTCCTTGACAAATGGCATTTTCACGAATATCTCAACCATGGTTTCATAATGAGTTTGAATCTTCGGGTTTAAAATTTTGTTTTTCACCAACGACCATGGTTTTTCTTGTTTTTGATACGAGGTCTTTTGACCTTTCACATGAATTTTGAAATAAGAGACTTAATGACTCTTAGAGATGGGGGTTTGGTTTTATAGAGACCTTTACTTGGAACACTGACCGACAAATGGTCAAGGGACCACATTTTGGTGATAGAGGCATGGAC
Source organism: Tanacetum coccineum (assembly GCA_026074375.1). Taxonomy (NCBI): domain Eukaryota; kingdom Viridiplantae; phylum Streptophyta; class Magnoliopsida; order Asterales; family Asteraceae; genus Tanacetum; species Tanacetum coccineum. The sequence goes on from BQNB010072489.1 coordinate 23,133, forward strand.
ATTTGAAAGGGATTTTTAGAAATTTGACTGAAATTGCTCAAGAGTGAGGGAAAAACGAATTATTTGAATGACAAAATTGACAATGAATTGACCCTCAGGATTGTAGGCAAACTGAGTTGAAGTTCGGAACTCAAGAACAAAGCGAGGTATAATTTGTTCGTTAATATCTAACAAACAATCAAACCCGATTGACTCAAACTTAGCGCGAATATGACTCATATTTTCGAAGTTTGGACTTACAACCCTCCCCTCATGAAAGTATCATTTTTCAAGATTAGCCATTGTATTTAGTAAGGGTTGATTAAATTCATTTGATATTTTGGGGTATGTAGGTTTGTGGTCTTTTGCATGATCAAGAACGGTTTAGCTCGAGGCATTGTTGCCTAGAAAGATATAAGCAAGATCATATTTTAATCTTTTTTACATGTATTGATGTTTTGAGTTTGTGCCTAGTGTGTGCCTATATGCAAACAATGTGGAGTAACGATTAACTCGACCTAAATATAAGATCCTAAGAGTTAACCCAAACGCTCCTTAGTTTGATTTTGCTCAACCAAACAAGTCAAAAAATACATATGAATTATGTATCTCGAAATTTGTTTATGAGATCATTATGCATGTGTTTGAAAACGTTTTTAGGTTGTATTGACAATGCATAACAACAATTTTATTGTGTTCCTAACGTGAGTGATTTGAAAATAAAATTGGGGTTTTGGTTCAAAATCAATTTTTTGTTTAATCTTACTAATGTATGCAAATCCTATGTCTATCGGAAGCATATTAGTTATACATTGTATATTAGTACTCTTAATTGCACAAAGTTGAAAGAAAAATTAAAAATCCCCAATTTCAATTTTTGGTGTTCGTCATGAACCCTAGACTCAAATTGAAAGAAAATAGATGAAATGACTTACAATTGATGATCTTTGTGATATTAGGAATGATTATTAGTGTTGATTTGATCTTCAATTGAAGTTTTAATGGTTGATTTTGAGTTTTAGTGGGTTTTGGTTCGAGTTCGTCAATGGCAGCAAGTAAGGGGGTGTTTGTTTTTTAGTTTTTTAGTTTTTTAGTTTTTGGTTAAGTGTCCCCTTTTGTGTCTTGCTGATGGTGGTTCGATATATTTTACAGCTGGTCCAAATATATAGGGGGCGCTATATGGCGGCCTCCTTTCAGGCAATATTTTGAACTTAATTTGGCGAAGATTTTGCCGAAGAGGGTGACTTTTAATTGCATTTCGCGAATTAAACATTCTTAAAGTACTTCGGATGAAGCATTTAAGTTGTCACGACACGGAATGGAACACGGACTAGAATTGAGACAGAAGAAATAGAAGCATACTAATATGATTTATGGAATGTGTTTCATCATTCCTAAACCAAGACGTAGATAATTAAACGATTCAAGTTTAAGGGATTTAGTAAGAATATCGGCGATGTTGTTGGCGGATGGCACTTTTTCGATTAAGATATGTCCTTTCTGGACATTATCACGAGTAAGTAGTGAAGGAATTTCGATGTTGTTGGTTACTCGAGCAACACCCACAATAAGGTTTTGTACCGGGTTTTTTTTCTAAGGTCCAATTCGCGCACTTTGTTGTCGCACGTGATGGAACTCCGTCGAGTCGTACGCCGTTTTAGTCGTATGAGATATTGTTTCCATCCATAGTGCTTGTTGACATGCCTTTCCGGTGCTTACGTATTCGCTTCGGTAGTAGATATTTGCAAGAGCGATGTGTTTCTTCGAGAACAAGATGTCTACTAACATCTCTACGGAATGTACAAATATAACGCTAGTGCTCTTTCCAGTCTACATAATCTCCACATGATCTAGAGTCAGCTTCATATACGGTTTCTATGCCGGTCCCCTTAGGATACCATAATCCTAAGTGCTTTAGTGCCTTTAATGTATCGGAAGATACGCTCTAACTGCTTCAAGGTGAGAGGTTTCGGAGCCTCTTGAAAGTGGGCATAAGGCAGACATAACTATGATATTCGGGCTCCTACTTGCCATTAGGTATACTAGATAACTATTCATGCTGACGCTTTATTACTATCTACCGACTCACACTCTTCATCTTTCGTGAGTTTAGTATCGGAGGACATGGGAGTTTTCATTGGTTTAGAATCTTTTAGACCAAATTTCTTAAGCATTTCTTTAATATACTTAGATTGATTAAAGAATATACCGTCTTCCATTTGTTTAATTTGTAATCCAAGGAAGAAGTTAAGTTCACCCATCATGCTCATCTCGAACTCGTCATGCATGATTTTGGCAAATTCATCACACATGTCTTGACAAGTCGAACCGAATATAATGTCATTGACATATATTTGAACAATGATGAGATTTGAACTTTTCTTCTTAGTAAAAAGAGTGTTATCTACCATTCCCATTTTATATTCATGTTTAATAAGAAAAGCTTTTAATCTATCATACCAAGCTTTGGGTGCTTGTTTAAGACCATATAAAGCTTTCTTTAATTTATAAACATGATCCGGTTTTTCGAAATCAATGAATCCCAGAGGTTGTGCCACGTATACCTCCTCATTGATAAAACCGTTCAGGAATGCACTTTTTACATCCATTTGGAATAATTTAAAATCTAAGGCGCAAGCATAGGCTAATAATATCCTAATAGATTCAAGTATAGCAAAAGGGACATAAGTTTCATCATAATCGATGCCCTCTTGTTGGTTGTAGCCTTGAACAACTAACCTAGCCTTATTTCGAGAAACAATACCGTTCTCGTCTAACTTATTCCTAAACACCCACTTAGTTACTACCACCCTCCCGTTTCCTTTAATTTTCATATTCTTGATTGTGGACTAAACATCCCAAACGTCGTTAGCAATGAATTGATTTAATTCTTCTTGCATGGAGACTATCCAACTTTCATCTCCTAAGGCTTCATTCACATTCTTAGGTTCTATAGTTGATATAAAACAAAAGAAGTTACTTTGATTTTGGGCTTGAGACCTAAGGGTTCGTTGGTTAAGGTTTCCTATAACATTTTCTAAGGGATGGTTCCTAGATTCCTTAATATTGACTATTTCGTCAATCTCTAATGTTTCATCCTCAACAACATTTTCTAGGTTTTTCTTTTTGATTTCCCTAACAGCTTCTTCTTCATCTAAGTCATCATCCACCAAGGGTGATGTCTTAGAGGGTGGAGGAGTTTCATCGAATGTCACGTTGAGTGATTCTTCGATTTTCCTAGTGTGTTTATTAAGAATGATATAGGCTTTACTATTTTGCGAGTATCCTAAAAAGACACCTTCGTATGACTTTGGGTCAAACTTAGTAAGGTAGTCTTTGGTGTTTAAAATGAAGCACTTGCTTCCAAACACCCTAAAATAGTCAAGATTAGGTTCCTACCTCTCAGGATTTCATAAGGTGTTTTTCCTAGGATGGCTCTTGATAACGATAAATTCAAACCCTTTGTATATAATAAATATATAATAAATATATAAATATAATAAGAGTTAAAAATATCAATGATAAGAATTCCAAAAGATTTTAAAAGAAATTACTTTTATTCAAAGCAAAATCTAAAATCTCCCGGGTCGTTCTTCCCAACGAGGCGTAAATTGAAAATCGAATACGTTCGTGATCGCGCGTTTGAATGGTTCAAAGATTTTTGCTTTGGATTCCTAATTCTACAATAATAATGCTAAAACAAGTAAAGGAAACCTAAAAACGAAAGCTAATAAGGCTAAAACACGAAAAACGAGAATGGGATTCTAATCCTGTTCTTTAAAAATCGAAATCCTACGAACACAAATTTATTTTTCCTAGGTCCTAAATGATAAAAAAAAATTCTAAAAAATAATTATATTTTTTTGACTTTTTAATAATTTTTTATGAATTAAAAACGGTTTTAATCTAAATTAAATATTAAAAATACTAAACTATTTATAAAAAATATGAAAAAATTATAAAATGTAGCTTGAACTATGCTAAATCTAATAAAAATAAGCTGGGTTACACAGCTTATAAAAATAAGCTGTTAAAAAGCCAAAACGGGCTTATAAGCAAAACTGGCTAAAAAGTATATAAAAGATTAATTAGTGCAAAAGAAAACGGAAAAGACCCAAGGGCATATCACACCCTGCCAAGGCAGAAATACGAGGCGTAACATCATGGATATCATCATAACACAATGGTGTCAACAATAGAGAGCCACTATATGCATAACTAGAAATAAAAGACAGAATGTGTCATGACAATACCAAAAACAAAAGAACGACATCTTGTATTAATGAAAAGGGGTCTCATCAATACAAAGACAATGTATCACAAACCTAATAAAAACATTCAAGAATTCATGCAAACAAAGTACGAAACGAAATCAAATGGGATCTTCCAATGCAGCCTAATAGTCTCTCTAGCCACTTTTATTAACTTTAGAACCTTCATAACGCTCACCTGAAAATGATGCTTAAACGTCAACACAATGGTTGGTGAGAGTCATAGGTTTTACGACACCAATACAGGTTTAAAATAAATTACTATGATTATAAAAACAAAACAAAGCATGGCAGGACAATTAAGCTGGCTATTATACACGCTACCATGAATTCAACAACAATCACATTGGGACAGAACGTGTCCCCCGATCCAAACCACAAAACAATGAGGTAGGCGTACCTCGCTGCTCTACTAATAGTCATGGAGAGGAATGATATTCCAAATTCCAGACTCTTGGTACCGAATCCACACAATATCACAAGGAGTTGATCACCTCTAAGGATCTTACCCACAAAGTAGGCGAAACCAATAACGGGTAGGAACGTTACCCATGATCCAAATCAAATACACTTAGCACATAATATATAATAGCTACATAAAAGTCCATGCGTCAATGCCTCATTTAAAACACATTATCACATTAACTAAAACATTTAAACTCAAAGCATCATTTTCACCCCAAGAAAACATAAGAAAAAGGGGCTATGAAACTCACCTGATGCTTAAGCAAATTCTAAATCATTGCACGAAACTAAACAATCAAAACAAACACGTGTTACACGTGACCAAGCCAAATGCTTATGCCCATGTAACAATCATATGATGGATGTCTAAGGTGTTTAATTACCCTCATGGGTCACCATGACACCATGCCCAACCTTAACCAACATGTTTACACACTTTTCCAAAGTCTTACAATTTACCCGAAAACGCAAAATTTTGACATCACTTTACTATTTTCTAAACTACACCTACTGAGCTTTATAAATTTTACCAAAACTCACAGGTTCAAAACCATGAGTCTACTATCTCCATGATTTTTCCACTAATTTATTTCCCCTCTTAAGTGCCCCAAATAAAATCAAACTTTTAACTACTCAGTTTCGGACCTGATCGCACACTAAAAAGTTTGGACCTAAAAACCATACTTAGACTCAAAATCAGAAGCTCTCCTTTGGGGGATTTTTTATAGACACATAGATCTAAACTCCTGTAGGTTGGTTAATCATAATTCGAATTTTAAGTAGAGTTTTTACACCTCGTAATCTGACCTAAATCTGACCCGAATTTACTGCTTTGATAACTTTTCTCGTAACCAACAATTGAATGACTTCCCGACCTTAAAAACTTTTAAGGCCGGATGTTTTGGAAACTAGACTCTTTGAGCTACATCATAGACACCGGAAACTTGAGAAAATCTATTACCATCATCGAGATAACAGCCGAACAACACAGCCCTAAATTCTGCCCTAATCTAAATCAAGTTCTAACGCGATCTAAACCCTAACAAATACACCCATAAGATCCTAATTAATCCCTAATCATTGCAATATTATTAAAAATTATTAATTTACTGATTTTATAAAACCCTAATTTCATCATAATAATTATTACATGTTTTTAATGATAATTAACTTCAAAGGATTATAGTATATACCTTAAATCTTCAAATCTTGAACACAAAACCACCTAGCTTAAAAAAATATTTTTTTTTCTTCTTGTGAGGGATTCGGCTAGAACAAGTAGGGAGGAGGTAGAAAAGTGTTTTAGGGATATTAAGGTTTAGTATTTATAGGATTAGAGTCCATGTTTAAGTCAAATTTGTTTCCTTTTTCCTCCCTTATCCCTTAACCGGCCGAACTCCTATCCCCTTCTTTTTTTATTATTTTATTTATTTATTTATTAATTACTTATTTATTAACATTACCTTAAGTTTTTATAAAAACCTAAGCTTATTTGAGTATACCTTTTTGCGTAAACGCAATTTACTAGACTTTTAAAATGACTAACTTTTCATTTTCATTAAACCTAACTTTCCAAAAATAGAAATTTCATTTCTTTCTTATTCTAACCACTAAAGCCTATTCATACCTAATTTTACTAACACATAAATACGTATACGTAATAATTACTTACACAATTAACATGAAACCGCTTAAATCACCAAAATCATTTCTTTGTCACCAAAAGTGTATAAAATGAATTCAACCAATCTCACCACCATTCCAATCTCATTGAGATGATCACACTCAATAGATTGACTACACACGTATAAGCACATATAATCACATACACCATATATTGCAGCAGATACATAAGTCAACACTAATAGTTTGACTAACCTGCCCAAGTCATGGTTGTCACAGTATCCCCTCCTTTAGGAAATCTCGTCCTCAGATTTAACTAAAAGGTTCAAATCTATCATTACCAAATAATTAATCGAGGATACTTATCTTTCAAGTAGTCCCTCACATTCACTTTGAATTCCAACTAACTCTCACAAGATATCTTACTGCTAACAACTTTGCCTGCCCACAAAGGGTACGCATAGCAGCATAACCGCTCCAAACGAAAAGAAACATCCAACTACCTGAACCTCGCCCGTCATCGAGGAGACTCGTCAAAAACCTTAAGTTGCGTAACAATGTCATTTACAACCCGGTCTCGCAACTCATCAAACAAGAACTGTCTTGAAACCAAGTTATAAGTTGTTACAAAGCCCAACGTTTTTGAAGAATCGGCTCGACTTCGAGTTTATTCATAAAATAACTTTAACCAAAATCACACAAACACATCTAAGGGCGTACTAAGGTCTACAAGAAACCTTACGTACCCAACTTTAACTAAAACTCCCAATGATTCCTTGCTCAACGAACAAGTGTGGATACTCAGTTTACCTGAAGTCCTAAAGACCTCGCTTCGAGCCCAAATGGACCTTAACTACCACAATTCTGCTACATTTTAACCTCTTAACTTCACGGTCACTATTCTCAACAGGTTCCTCAACAAAACAAAGAGTTTTGTCAACCTTGATCTCATCCAATGGCACATGCAGACTAGCATCTGCCAACACATTTTTTTAGATTCGACACATGGAATGTGTCATGTACACAACTCAACTCCTCAGGCAACCTCAACCTATCATCAACAAGGCCAATCCTTTCAAGGATCTCAAATGGCCCTACATACCTCGGTGCTAACTTACACTTTTTTCCAAAATGAACTACGCCCTTCCATGGCGTCACCTTTAACAATTCACGATTTCCAACCTCAAACTCCAACGGTTTGCGACTATTATCAGCATAACTCTTTTGACGGTCTCTCGCCGCTTTGAACTTCTCTTTTATCAACACCACTTTATCAGTCGTCTCTTGAACCAACTCAGGTCAAATCAAACTACTTTCCCCAACCTCAGCCCATAAAACAGGCGACCTACATTTCCTTCCATACAAAGCTTCAAACGGAGCACACCGAATGCTCAAATGATAACTACTACCAAATCGATAACACATGCCCTCATTATATCTTCTAAAGTCTGACTCATACGTTCACTTTATCCATCCGCTTGAGGATGTTAAGCAGTACTCAAATCCAACCGCGTCTCAAACACTTTCTGTAACGTCTGCCAAAACCACGAGGTAAATCATCCATCTCAATATGAGTTAATCGTAACCAGAATTCCATTCCTTGCTATTGTCTCATCAATATAAATCCTTGCCAACTTCACATCTTGAAATCTTCTTGTATAGCTAGAAGATGAGCTACTTGGTCAGTATATCGACCATCACCCAAATCACATCATACTCACTACTTTGACCTTGGAAATTTAGTGATAAAATCCATGATGATTCTATCTCATTTTCACTCAAGTATTTTAGGCTGTTGCAGCAAGCTAAAAGTATTTAACATTGCAGCCTTCACCTCTTAAACAAGTCCAAAATTTGCAAACATAGATAGCTATAACCTTTTTTATACATGACCACCAATACATGTGTCCTAGGTTACAATACGTCTTATCCGCTCCCGGATGTACTAAGTACCTTGATGCATGGGCCTCATCCATTTCACTTCCTACCAATGGAACCTAAATACGATCCATAAAATACAAACTCTCATCTCCTTTTCTTTCCATCTGTTGATCTAAACCATGTAGTATTTCTGCGAGTACGTTCTCTTGCTTGAACGCCTCACTTTGGGCTGCCAATATCATTCCTCTTACTCCATACTGAATGAGCATAGCCATCGCTCGAACACGTCTAGGTTTCACTCGTTCCTTCCTACTTAACGCATCAGTCACCACATTTGCCTTACCTGGATGGTAGCGAATTTTATACTCATACTCACTATACAATTTAATCCATAAGGTACTAACCATCATCTGCCCTCTTTTCCATTTGTTGGTCCAGGTCACGCAGCATTTCTGCTGGCGCGTTCTCTGCCTTGGACGTCTCACTTGAAGTAGCCAATATCTTGTCCTTAACACTTGACTAGATAGTCATGGAGATTGCTCTTACTCGTCTTAGTTTCACTCTCTATTTCTTCTCAACGCATCAACCACCACATTCGATTAATCGAAGCGTCACACAAATCATTCCTCAAAGTCTAGAAATCCTCTTTTCGTTTTGCGCCCTACTCATACTTTCGATTCCTCTAAGTTAGGGAAGTAAGGGGTTTAACAATCTTAGAAAAGTTTGCGATGAAATGTAAGTAACCTGCCAATCCTAAGAATAATCATATCTCGGATGGTGTCGTAGGTACTTCCCAATTCTTCACTGCCTCACACTAGTAACCTTAGCATATAACTTCTCCTTCCTCAGTAATTCCAACTCTAACTTTAAATGAACTCCATGCTCCTCTTCTTAACCAACAACACTGGTGCTTCTCACGGAAAATGACTAGGTCGTATGAAACCTTCATCTTGCAACTCTTGAAGTTGTTCAGACAATTCTTGCCTTTCCAAAGGTGCTAGACAATATGGAGACTTCGCGACTGGCGTCGCTCCAAGAACTAAGTCTACGCGGAACTCAACTTGTCATT